>BPTQ01000002.1:14131103-14145717 GCA_019973895.1 Chrysanthemum seticuspe | reverse complement strand
TCTAACTGTTTAAGTCAGGAACTTCTATTAAAGTCTTAAATGTACAAACCAGGAACCTCAAAGTCGAAAAAGTTCAAACCAGGAATATATAGTGAACCTAGTGAATTCGATCAGGTTACATATACGTTTAGGTAATAGGTTATTTGTTTTGTGAGCCGGGTTGAGACGGACCGGGTTTAGGTGAGATGGGCAGGTTATTTGGTTTGGGCCGGTGGGAAAATGGGTGAATGGGCCTATTAATTGGGTCCAGTTGCGTTTACTGGGCCAGTTTGGAAAACTTTATTATATTTGTTTGGTTAGCGCGGGGTTTGTCACGGGAAGAGGAGGAAGGAGGGTTTGCGTGGAAAATGGTGTTTAAATGGTGGTAAATGGGTTGGGGTTTGTGGGAATGGAGCATGATTCGTAGAAAGGGAGAAGATCTTCGACTGAACAGTCTACCTTACGGTGCACCGGTTTACCGCGTTATAGTAACCGGCTTTGTGGAGTAGTTTCCTAAACCTCGAGAGACTAACCAATTCCACTGTTCCTTACTTACTCACCGATGCTTACCTGAAGATCCGAGAAGGTTACTTCCTAGGTTCTGGACTTAAGTCGATATTTTCCTGGGGAAACCGAGTGTAAAGTTAAGCACGTTAGGAAATCAAAAGGAAATCGAATAACAATAACATAAAAGTCATCAAAATATTTACAAGATAATTCGAAAATAACATAGAAGTCAAGGAACATTAGGAAAACGTTATAATTAGTTTTAAAGTTCAAAAATGGAAGTTAGAACGTAAAGAAAAAATTTCACTAGTTATTCGATTCACCTTATTACCTCATCCGAGTAAAGTCGAATAATATCGAAATAACTCGAATATAACGTGGGAGTGACATGAAAAGTAAGTGAATGTAAGTGTTTTTATTAGCCAGTTGCTTTCAGTTGACACACCACTAAAACCAAGTCTTTACTTATTCCCAACTAACACTACTACCTAGACCCAACTACACTACAACCATTTGGCCACGTGGCATTCCATCTGACAAGTCAGCTTCTAGAAGAGGGAAAGATGCTTAGTACGAGGTAAGGGTGTTTGGGGTTGGGTAAATGGTGGTAAATTTGTGGTAAAAGGTGCGTTTGGGAGGAAGGAGGAGAAGGGCACTGTTTGGGGCGCGATTGGTTTGTTTATATTATTTCAAAAGGTTTGACCGGGTCATTTGCGTTGACCTGGGTTAATTATCCGGGTAAGTGGGTAAAAGGGTGGCCGGGTTTGGTTTATTGGACGGGTAGAGTGGATTTGGGCCAGGCAGAGTTGGGCCGAGTGTTTTGTTTATTGGATAATGGATTTGCATATACATTGGACTAGCTTAAGTGATCCAAGTGATATATAAGGACCAAACTTGAAAAAGCTGAAACTCCAAGGACCAAACATGTAAATTCTGAAATTATCTTCAAGGACTGAATTTGTCAATCTTCAATAGACCAGGGACTGAATTTGCAACTTTTGAAACTTGAGGGTGTTTTCTGTCATTTGCTGAAAGTTCAGGGACTATTTCTGATATTTCTTCAAACTTTGATCAAATCTTCACAAATCATCCTCAGAGATTAGAAATCTTCATAAATGCATAATTCTGACCTTCCGGATCAGCTTAAGCTCTCTTGATCTCTCGTGCTCGGATTTATGTCTGATTTGGTTCCTTTTTGCGTGTTTTTACATATCCATACCTGCACATGCATAAACTCAAGAAAACCACAAATATTAGTAATAAACGGCTCTTTCTTGGTTATTTTGGGTCAGTTTTGATAATGAAAAGGTATGTGTTTTAGCACATACCAAAATACCCCAGACGAGACTATTGCCGTGTCCTCACGCAATGCAATCAACTCACGCTTCTAAAACCAAGGATTTCAATCTCTTTCTACTAAACCATTGATATGTCCAAACCGTCAAGTTATCTCACACAAGCTAGCCACTTGTGAATGACTAACCGTAAGAAACTTAAAACAGTTCAGACAGACCAATTATAAGAGAAGAAGTAGTAAAGATTCCTCAAAAGAGATTAAGAAAGCCTTAATTTTAAAAACGCCACGTTTACCTTTCAATTCTCATGTATAGATATTACGGTTAAGCACATTCCGATTATGAATGAAGGTTTGTTGAACTTTCATGTCAATCAATAACTCCAACATTTTTCGAACGACATGTTAGGATCACGGAGTAGAAAACACAACACAAAGTGAAGTGACCATACGGATAGAATACATCGTCCCTGATTTTTCACAAGTCCCAAACTAAGCGTAAAACCGAAATCATTGTTAAATATGATTCTAGATGCTAACACTACCCATGGAAGTAACTTGTGTAAATACCTTTTGTTCCCATTTTCCTATTTTCCTCTAGATTTTTTTATTTTTGTGAGAAATGAATTTCTTCAAATTCTCGTTTCGATAACTTTTATTCCGATAAAGATACAAAGCTAAGTCGATAATTAGTTATCCGCCTTCTCTCAAGAACCATTGTCGTAAAAATGAGGTCCACATCAAGGAATTTTTATTCACTTAAACTTTTGATTTTTTTCAACATTTTTCAACAATAATAATTTTTTTTTTTTTTTTTTTTTTTTTTTTTTTTTTTTTTTTTTTTTTTACATTGCACTTATACTTTAACTTATATGAGCTATGAACCACGGAGCTTCACGGGGTAATTCCAAGACTATAGGCTTCATGAAATGAGGATCCCGGTTGGTTAGACTAAGACCTCACTCAATCCCGGCTAAAGATCCAAGGGTCCGATCTCGACACCACAACTCACAACTTTACTTATTACTTTTCACATATCACTTATTGCTTATTTATTACGGATCCTTGATGTGTACCCAATTTTTAAAACAAAGATTCTTTTAAGAAGATAAAGAACTAACTATCGCCAAAAACTCGACATCTCTAATTATTTAGACAGATATGGGGTGAAACAATTTTGTGGGAACAAAAAGCCATAAGTACCTTCGATGGGCTCTAAAGAGAACCAACTACTCCACGCTTAGCATCTAAACTCATAAGTAACTCTATCATTTCTCGATCTCTGCAAATTTAAAATCCCAAATAATGAGATCCGCAGATGCTTAGCCGATAATTTTTAGATTATCTATGGTTAAGGGAACAAGCTAGGGCTCAACACGCCCGGTCAAGTCAGAATTCCATTCCTACTCTCACCAGTGGAAAGTCAACAAGGTGTCAAAACGTATATTAACTTTAGCAGATGTTTCGTCTAATGAAATAAAGTTATGCATATTTAAAGTCACTCAGGGAAACTTGCAAATTCTTGGCCTTGTGAGCTAGAATTCGCATTTTATAGCTTCTTATCTAAGAGACTAGCCAACTTTTCAATCAAAAAGACTTAACAAAAGCTTACAAAAATTTTTAAATTTTTCACATTTTTGCACAATTTTTCATTTTCTAAGGAAAAACGGGGTTACGAGAGTACACGACAGAAAATAAGCAAGTGCGGTCAAATCAAATCGAAGATTACCCTACCCCAGACTAGAACGAAGCATTGTCCTCAATGTTTAAAGCAAGGGTATCACGAAAATCTAAAAGCCGTTTATTAAGTATGCTCAAAGATAAACGTTAGTCGATAAGATTAGGATATCGGATTTCCATCAGCATCGATCATGAAACTCGAGTGGAGAAAATACAAACTTCGAGCACGAGAGTCTTCATATCGGGAACATCCTACACATAACATCACAAACAACCAAACACGAGAAATCGAAGAGGCAGACCCCTTCGCGTCACTTATTAGAAAAGAGAAAGAAGATAGATGGATAAGCATGGGGTGCCTCCCACGAAGCGCTACTGTTTTTGATCACCGAGTCGCTAGCCTGACTCGTTCCCGAATTCATTTGTCCTTGGGGAAGAAAGTGGTAGAGATACCAGGGTCAAAAACGGTGTCCTCATTCCCGAAGGAATGAGACTGGGTGGGTAAGAAAATGTCGGGCATCAGCACATAAGGGATAACATGAAAGAATGATCCATCATCCGGTGGTTTTGCGGGTGGACGAAGGAATGACGGATCAAAGAGAAATGACTCCATAGAAGAAGGAAGTCCATGGTACAGAGAGGTGTTTCTTATAGGTTCATCAACGAAGGCATCCAAGAGAGGATCCTTTTTCCGGTTAACTTTTGTGATAAGAATGTCCTCTCCGAAGAGTATCCCAGGGTTAAAAATCTTGTCCTCGGAGAGGAAGGAAATCAAAGTATCATCTACGTGAAAATCCTCACGGGGAGAGGAATCACTCTCGGATAAAAAATAATGTTGGACCTCAGGATCAACAAGTTCATCTGTCGAAAACTTCACTTCCTTTTCTTTCTTCGGGAAAAATGGATCATCGTATTCATCTTCTTTATTCTGAGAAAGGATCGAGTCGGTGGGAGCAAGTTCATCGGTGAACTCCTCACTTTCTTCGTCAAAGAGTTGATTCTCAAAATTTGATTATATTCAGAATCGAATTCAAACAAGGGATTTGTGAATGTCGTTTTGAAAGATTCTGGATTGAAACAAGGGATTTCAGAATCGAATTCAAACAAGGGATTTGTGAATCTCAGAAGAAGTTTCCATAATTTCAGAAGAAGGAGTGAGATTGCCACTCAAAGGAAGGTTGATTTTCTCAGAAATTGGAGGTGGGACAAGTGGTGTGCTCTTAGAGCTAGCAGTTTCCACCACTATAGGTTCAACTTTCTTCACATCATCCGGATCATCCGGAGGGGGGGTAAGAAGATGGCTCGTCATATAACAATTTTTCAAGAAAAAGAATGTCCCCCTCCGGGTCAAAAGTAGCATCTTCAATCTCAACGGGAACTGAATCATCATTAAGAAAGGCCTCGATCTCTTCCCAAGTAGGGTCACTTTCCGTAGTGAGAGACGGGAAAGAGTCGGTCATAGTCGGATTAGACGGTAAAGTGGGATTGCCACTTTCTTCAGAGAAATCAATCACACCGATGCTATGAATAGAATGATCATCGGGTGGAGGTTTTGAAGTTTGTTCGGCATAAAACACAATCTTTTCATTTCCTTTTCTGATCGTTAACGTTCCTTGGTAATGATCCACAAGGACTTTTGCGGTTCTCAAGAATGGTCTTCCAAGGGTGAGAGGGACTCGGGCATCAACCTCTATATCAATGACGGCGAAATCCACGGGAAAATGGAATTTATCCACTCGTACCATAACATCGTTGACTACACCAACCGTGTGAGCAATTGTTCGATTAGCTAATTCGATAGTCATACGAGTCGGTATAAGAGTCTTTAATCCAAGCTCATGATATATCGCAAGAGGCATGAGACTTATGCTTGCACCTGAATCGGTCAAGGCATTACATTCCTCAGTATCATTTAAAGAGCAAGGAAGGAGAAATTTCCCGGGATCACCAAGCTTCTCGGGAGCTTGGTTTGAGGAAGAATTAAACGGTGTAGGCTCAAGTGAAATCTCTGAAATTTGTTCCAATTTCTTTTCATAAATCATGTCAGCAGCTTTGATCATATCAGTCGTAAGTTTAAACTTTGTTCCAGAAACAACTTTCATTTTGTCTAATCGTGATTGAATCGATTTGCACGGTGCAAGATTAGAACTTGGTGTTATGACGGAGATAGAAGGAACTTGGGCAACCAGAGGTTGGACGTATTTGGCTTTTCCATTATCAAGAGGAATAACCGGGTCCTTTGTCACCTCGGTCTCTCGTGCTACATTCCTCACCGGAGAAGAAGTAGTCATTGAGGGCCCATCATCTCGAATGGTTACGGATTTCATTTCTCCCTTCGGGTTTGGAATCGTGTTACTTGGGAGAGAACCGGAACTCGAGGGTTGACTTATTTGGCACAAAACAGCATGCAACATACTTTCAAGTTTATTCTGCGAAGTCTCCAATTTGTTGTTCTGAAGTCGAATCTCATTCCTAAACTCATTGCTTTGTCTAGTTAACGAAGATTGAAACTCATTTCTCAAGCCTGAAATCTGGGTTCTCATGGTTTGGATGGTAGCATTATTGTTCTGAATGTAGTTTGAGAATTCATTAGAATGCAAAGGTGAAGCTTGATAGCTTGGATTTTGATATCCTTGATTGTAGTTAACTCCTTGGTTTGGGTATTGATTTGGTGGGGCTTTGAATTGGTTTTGAACATTTGGTCCACGAACTTGATTCTGATTGAAACGATTCTGATTGTTTGATGGAGAAAATCCCGGAGGTCCCATTTGATTACTAACACGAGGGTTTGTTTCAACTTGAGGATGGTATTGGCTACCTCCGGTTACGGCATTAGCTTCAAAAGGATTGCCATCGGTGGCGGTACAATTGTAGTAGGCATGCGGGCCACCACAAGTAGTACAAGTCGTTTCCACCGCTTTGACTTGAGCGGGTGGAGAAGAATTAATCTTAACCAAAGCCTGGATCATATCCGTAAGCTTATCAATCTTAGCATCGGTGCTAGACGTATTTCCGTGAGACGAGGGTGATGGTGTACAATTCACTCGGGCAGCAACCGATTTGCTACGTGAGGTACGAACTTTAGATTTGTTTTCAATAATGGACAAGGCATCTCTCGTTGATCGGGTCAACAAATTACCACCCGCGGCGGCATTGAGAGAGTCTTGATCAGTCTCATTCAAACCGTTATAAAACGTATCAAGTTGGTGCAACTCAGAAAAACCATGATGGGGACATTGCCTAAGCAAATCTTTGAATCTGTCCCATGCCTCACTAAATGATTCATCAAATCTTTGTGTGAATTTTGTTATTTCATTTTTTAAGCTTGTGGTTTTAGACGGTGGGAAGAATTCGTTCACGAATTTTGATACTAAATTCTCCCATGTGGTTATCGATCGAGGGGGTAGTTTTTCGAGCCAAATCCGGGCGGTCCCCTCGAGTGAAAACGGGAAGAGTAGTAGCTTGATAGCCTCTTCCGGAATGTTACGGTACTTGATCGTAGACGTGAGCTTGTTAAACCGTCGGATATGAGAGTGAGGATCGTCCCTCTCAAATCCGTAAAATTGGCTCGATGATACCAAGTTGATCAAGCCGTGTTTAAGCTCAAAGTTATCGGCAACGATTGCCGGGACGACGATGGCTTCTCCATAACCCTCGGTGGGTGCCTGGAGTTGCTCCAGCATGGATCGGTTGTCCTCCGCCATTTCGATGATGGGAGGGATCTGATTAGTTCGAATCTCGGGTTTGACTAATGGACCACGTCTATTTCGCCTTCTCGGAATTGTAGCGGTTTCAAGTATCGGTCTGTAGTTATTAGAACGAGTGCGCATGCACTTTCAAAAACCAAGGCAATTAAAAGAGAGCGGTATTCGAAAACACAGTGAACTTAACCAATAATCCCAAGTGAATAAATCACCTCTACAAGACAAACGCACAAGCGAGCGGAGAAGCTTTGTAGGTCAGCGCGAAGCTTATTAAAAACCCGCTTCTTTACAGCCGCAATTTAATGTCAGACCGTCCTTATACCCACCACACAGTTTGTTTATCCGATAGAGATAAATAAATCCACAAGCGACACAAAGGCAAGTTTTTGATCTTTAGTTCGGGAACTTATAATGATAACACCTCCGTTGAGAATGTTATATAATTGGTGTCTTCTATTTATTAGCAAAAACACAAGAGAAAATCTTTTTGTATTTTTAATCTGATATATATATATACAAAAGAAAAAGGAAAATATTTTTTTACTTTTTTATTTTATAGAAAAATAGTAACTTCACGAATGAAGGATCTCGAGTCACTAATCGTCAAACCTCAAACGATATTGTCGTGACACAACCTCCCCGGCAGCGGCGCCAAAATTTGATTCCTCACAGTGAACAACCCGTCAAGTTTACTCACACAAGCTAGCCACTTGTGAATGACTAACCGTAAGAAACTTAAAACGGTTCAGACACTGATTCTTTGATAATGAAGGCTTAAGGGTGTGTGTATGGATAAAACCTCAATATCGATATCAAAAATAATCACGAAGATAGATTCAAATTCTCTTAGGAAAAAGAATAATAAATCAAATCCCGTGTGTGATCGTGTATACGGATTAGTCAACCCGAATCGTTTCCCAACGAGGCGTGAATTGCCAACGTCGTTTTTGGTTTGGAATTTAATGCTCGATGTTTTGATTTGTTTGATTTTGATTTGTTAAACTACGGGAATAGGGAAAGTAATTAAGGGAATCTATTCTACGGGAAATCCTAAGTGCGAATTAACTAAAACGTAATTAATAAAACGTAATTAAAATGCAACTACGTCTAAATTATAACCTAAAAATGCCTAAAATTACTTTTATACTAGAAATGTAATGTAAAAACTAATTATGAATTAAAACTATTTTTTTGGATTTTTCTGGATTTTATTTAAATTAAAAACTAATTTTTAACTATTAAATCTAAATTAAAATTCTAAAAATTATGAAATTTAAGGAGAAAAATATGAAACTACTTTTATAAAATCTAAAATACCATAAGAGACTTTTCAAAACAATTTTTTTATTTTTTTGATTAATTTTCTATTTTCTACTAATTTTAAACTATTTTAATCTAATTTAAATAGTGAAAAATACCAAATAAAAGGGGAAAAATAAGGAAAAATCTTTTTTATGCTTTTTATATTTTTCTTAAACTGAGAAAATTGAAAAATTATTTTTTTGAACTTTTTCTTAATTAATTGCAATTAAAACTAATTAAAAGTGATTAAAAACTATTTTTAATAATAAAAAATACTAAATAGTGACCAAAAATCATGAAAATCTCAGGAAAATTCTAAAATGATAATCTAAATCTATTAAAAATAAGAAATATGAGGCTTATGTGGAAGAAATCAGAGCTGCAGTGTAAATAGATAGCAAATAAGCACTTTTAAATAAGCCAAAGAAGCACAACTAACCACCAAACTTCTACAGAAGCAATATTATACTAAAATAAGCTATATCTAACTAATCCTAGCTACTCCTAATCCCTGATAAGCAGTTCAACAAGATTTTAAGCTAACTGATTTTAAACAGCAAAACAGTGAACATGTCCTAAGTTTAAGCTACTCTATAAGCTTATTTAATGAGCTAATGCTAAAACCAGAGATGTGGGCTTAAATACAACCTAGCAAACTGCAAATGTGCCAAATATGAGACTCTAACTGTTTGCAATGAGCACTGTGCAACTGCTGCAAGTTATGCATAAAACTACTTTTTGCCCCATTTTGACTTTTTGAAACAGTTTGGAATTTTGACTTTTGTGAGTTTTAGAAGCAAATTTTAGACTGATGTAGGTGAATAATGATGTAATGCAACTGAAGCAAGCTTGTTTATCAACTTCTAAACCTATATGTAATGATTATGTTTAACTGATTTTAACAGTTTTGAGATCAAGACAGTGGACTATTGATTTTTGACTTTTTATGTGTTTTGATGCAAATAAACCACTAGATTGAGTGTAACTATTCTACCAAAGACTATTTCAACAGATTTTAACTAGTGACTAATGTTCTAACTCAGTTTTAACAAGCAATCCAAACAGTCCTTTATTATAGTAAATGCAATGTATTCTAGCCTAAACACAATAACAGCCTATGCTCATCATCAAAACAGATTTAAAACACTGAAATAGAGCTAATAAGACATCAAATATCATTACTAAAACAGATCTAATAGATATTATACTACCACTGTTTAATAAGCTAGAATATGAGATCAATATTACACTTACAAGAATCCCAGCCACTATGGCTTGCAAACCAGCAATAGAACCACTAACCTAACCCATATAACATCACATCAACCCAGATCCATCATCACAATCAACCCTTATTCATTTCTGAACCAAAATCACCACACAGTTGACTTTGGTTGACCGATTATTTTTGTGAATGTAAGTGAATGAAAAGTACAGTGAGGGTGCAATATAAGCTCAATAAAGCTATAATAAGCTGAAATGAGCCTACTCCATTATTCCACTTAGCTTATTGATCACTTTAAAACAGAAATGCAAGATTGAAGGTAAAAACTTGAAATTTTGATTAATATTGCAAAAGGATTACAAGGAACTGAAGATACAATAAAAGCTTAATAAAACATTTATAAAACTACTGAAAATACAATAACAATAAGCTAAAGGAAAACTAAAGGATTGCACGAATTGAAATGTGAGCCAAAGGGGTCCTTTTATAGCTGAATTCAGGTCTTGGATCCTTCATTGGAAGAGCCTAGAAGTCCATTCGTAGCCACTCATTCATTCCTTGTCACCTTAACCAATCAGAGAGCTCCAAATCCTTTGATGAGGTGTTTCGGCCAATGATATTGCGCCATTTGGCCACGTGGCATTCCATCTGACAAGTCAGCTTCTAGAAGAGGGAAAGATGCTTAGTACGAGGTAAGGGTGTTTGGGGTTGGGTAAATGGTGGTAAATTTGTGGTAAAAGGTGCGTTTGGGAGGAAGGAGGAGAAGGGCACTATTTGGGGCGCGATTGGTTTGTTTATATTATTTCAAAAGGTTTGACCGGGTCATTTGCGTTGACCTGGGTTAATTATCCGGGTAAGTGGGTAAAAGGGTGGCCGGGTTTGGTTTATTGGACGGGTAGAGTGGATTTGGGCCAGGCAGAGTTGGGCCGAGTGTTTTATTTATTGGATAATGGATTTGCATATACATTGGACTAGCTTAAGTGATCCAAGTGATATATAAGGACCAAACTTGAAAAAGCTGAAACTCCAAGGACCAAACATGTAAATTCTGAAATTATCTTCAAGGACTGAATTTGTCAATCTTCAATAGACCAGGGACTGAATTTGCAACTTTTGAAACTTGAGGGTGTTTTCTGTCATTTGCTGAAAGTTCAGGGACTATTTCTGATATTTCTTCAAACTTTGATCAAATCTTCACAAATCATCCTCAGAGATTAGAAATCTTCATAAATGCATAATTCTGACCTTCCGGCTCAGCTTAAGCTCTCTTGATCTCTCGTGCTCGGATTTATGTCTGATTTGGTTCCTTTTTGCGTGTTTTTACATATCCATACCTGCACATGCATAAACTCAAGAAAACCACAAATATTAGTAATAAACGGCTCTTTCTTGGTTATTTTGGGTCAGTTTTGATAATGAAAAGGTACGTGTTTTAGCACATACCACCTTTTCTAACATTTAGTCACACAAAGCATGTTTCTTTTGGGTATTTAGTCACATACAAATTAAGCATAAAGTGGCCAAAAGTGTTAATAAGTGTGACCATATGGTGTTTTAAGTGAAGAAATGTGTGTTTTGTGTGACTATTGCTCATCCAATGGCCACATTAATTTTATGTTTGTGTGGCGCTTTCTAACATTTAGTCACGCATCGAATTAAGCAAACTGTGACCAAAAAGTGTTAATAATTGTGACTATATGAATCTTTTAGTCACATATAAGAAATCAATATATATCAAAACAAATTCTAATATATAAAAATATATTCAAAATATATTCAAATACAATAAAATTGGAATGTATATAAAATTGTAATGTCGTACATAATAAAATTCTCAATAATTTAACGACTTCTGACTCTTGATCTTCTTAGCTTCCTTTTGCATGGTATGACTAGAGACGTAGCGCTTCGTATTTAATTTAGGTGCAGTTCTGTTCTCACCAATCGGTTTTATGGTACTTGGTGGTGTTACCTGTAGGAAACAAAAGCCGGGGTATCAAACACTGAATTAAATATGAAGAATGATATATGTAGGTTTATAAAACACATGCATCTATGTACCTTTTCATCGAAAACCACTTGATCCTTTGGCCATGCATAAAAACCACCTACTGCATCCTTAACTGTTTTGAGACCGTTACTTCCTACATCCGGTATGCACGCTGCATCCACTAAAGATTTTTCAATAGATACTCTGTAGCAATCCTTTGGGAGTGGTTTGTTATGAAGCATTTGTTTTCCATCAGTTTTGTACACGGTACCCTCCGCAATAATAGTTGATTTCTTTAAGTGCCACAGTCTGCACTTAATTACCTAAAAAGATAATTTGTTGCATGTATATATGTATAAGTAATTAATTTTAATTAAACTAAAGAACATATGAAAATGTTTAAATACATACTTGTGGTAGTACTGTTAATGGAGACTCCTGTTCTTGTGATCCAGAAAGTTGACGTGAAGAATCCTTTCGTTTTGATCTAGTCGATTTCTTAGGTGCGACAGATTTAACAGTTTCCTATATGTATAATACACGGTAAATAAATAATGTATGTAGAATTCAAAAATCCCAGGGGGGGGGGGGTGATTTATTACTTACACTTATTTGAATTTCCTTTTCCAAAGTTGCAAGTCCATTAGACTTCTCAATGCTCGCAACTTTCTCACGTCCAGCAACACGTGTTCCGGCATCCTCATCAGCACTGCTATTTAAAAGATTAATGTTCACCGGAGACACCTGAAATATAAATTGTTTAAGAAGACTGAAGCAGTATTTAAAAGGGTAAAAAAAAGATGGAATGTTACTTTCTTATGTCTTACTTCCGTTTCTGTCAATGGAGTTGAAGTTGACTGCAACTGCCCCCTTTGTGCAGCCAATTGTTTCATCAAATCCTGTATTACCGCCTCTTTTTCTTGACGTTGGCGCCTCTCATCAGCAAGTTCACTTTGAAGTAACACCACTCTATCATCAGATGCTTGTCTGATTCGAGGCAGATCAAAATACCTCTTGTAGGTTACTCCACCTCCCACTCCTCTCGCATATCCTCCCTTTTCCTTACCTAATACAACTGTCATGGCATCAGTGCCATGATCAAGCTTCAAGATTCCTTGTTTGATCTTGTCGTCCGTTTCTTTCTGCACACACAATATGGGAAATAGGTTATTTAATTCTACCAGTATTAACTTGTAACTAAAAGTATTAACTAAAACACTACCTGTATTAACTTATAAATAACAGTTTTAAGTAATACAGTAGCAGTATTAACTAAAACTATTAACTAAAACACTACCTGTATTAACTTATAACTAACAGTTTTAAGTAATACAGTAGCAGTATTAACTTATAACTAAACAAACATAATAATAAAATTTGCAGTCAAACTTACAAATTTTTCTCCCACTGATCTGATATCTTCATCGTGATATTCTCCATCTTTTTCACCCTTCCTTTCAACCACAGCGTACCACACGGTGGTTCTTCATCTGGTTCAATTTCTTTACTCTCGATCTTATACACATCAAATACATACAAATGTAAGATAAACGAATATAAACGAAACTATGATGCTATTAAATGCAAATGTAAATGTGCAAATGTTTACTGTTACCATTTTTTCTATCACACGGGCGTATCCACCTCGTCTCATTGTATGATCATAAACAGACTTGGAACGCGACACTTTAGCTTTTGCTGATCTCACCTTGCAACACAAAATCATACGGCATTTAGATGTAGTAATGCTGATAGTATACAACTAATACATATGGAAACATATGAAAAGGTGAAAGATATTTGAACTTGAATAAAAATGAATAATTAACACCTTGTATTCCTCGCTGGCTGTGTAGTTTACAAAATTAACCCAATCTTCGGCTTTTATAATTGCACTATACTTTGCCGGGACTTCATTTAGTTTTGAAAGGGTATTTTGGTTGGGCAATATGTAGTTTTGTATCAATTTCATTCTGAAATTCCTTAGAAGTTGACCAAGACGATTCATTATCAGCTTTCTGACCGTCAAGTCAACATCAAAATATCGCTGCAAAGATTAACAAATAGCTGTTAATTAGTTGCACATACTGTAAATGCAGAGATAAACTTATTAACACCTTGTATCTACGACAGCCAAGCCACTACTAGTTAAAAAAAAGTATATGTGTACCATGATTTCATCCCACATTTTATCTCTTGCTTCTGAATCAACCTTCCTCCAGGTTAGAATCCTGACACCTATATGCTCACGAACCAAATCACCCAAAAAACTTGAAAACAATGCTCTGTTTTTTCCTGATAACCTATCCAGTGCATCGAAGGTTACACTGACCTCTATTCCGTCTGTTTTTCCATATTCCCTGCGAAACTTAGCTAACCTAGTTATGCCCCTCTTAACAACATTCGCATTTGAATGGTTGTTTCCAGCATCCTCACCCTCATCTGAATACGTCTCTGATTCATATTCTAAAGTGTTTTCAATTTCACGATCAGAATAAACCAAATCATCCGGATAAGTGATTTGCGTTGACATGATTCGGTAATAAATGGTTAATTCAAATGATTAAAAGAAATTGTGTAATGAAGACTGCTTAGTACAGTTGCGTTTAGTGAATAGGCCTACTAAACCAAATAAGACTAGCACTTTAACTTTTGTGAAATCTTATACTTAGTCTCTGCATAAGTCTACTCCCACTCCTACGACCTTTGTTGGTAAGTTTACGCTTACAACAATTCTCCCCGTATTGATCCAATCGATTCAAAGCGTCCCTTATACCTTTTTGTCTGCCTTATCTCCAGTCACATTGGAAGCTACGTGACCTATCCAATAGTCCTTTTTTGTCTCGTAACAAAAGTTCAAAAAACCCACTAAACCAAGCACTCGTATATCCACAGTCCTAAGATTGGACCTCCTTCCAACTAAGTCTTCGTTC
>BPTQ01000002.1:13984331-14121101 GCA_019973895.1 Chrysanthemum seticuspe | reverse complement strand
CTATTGATAATCCAATGGCCACATCAAATTTCTTTTTGTGTGGCCATTTCTAACATTTAGTCACACAAAGCATGTTTCTTTTGGTTATTTAGTCACATACAATTAAGCATAAAGTGGCTAAAAGTGTTAATAAGTGTGACCATATGGTGTTTAAGGTGAAGAAATATGTCTTTTGTGTGACTATTGATCATCCAATGGCCACTTGGATTTTATGTTTGTGTGGCCTTTTGTAACATTTAGTCACACAAAGCATGTTTGTTTTGGGTATTTAGTCACATACAATTAATCATAAAGTGGCTAAAAGTGTTAATAAGTGTGACCATATGGTGTTTGAAGTGAAGAAAGGTGTCTTTTGTGTGACTATTGATCATCCAATGGCCACATGAATTTTATGTTTGTGTGGCCTTTTCTAACATTTAGTCACACAAAGCATGTTTGTTTTGGGTATTTAGTCACATACAATTAACCATAAAGTGGCTAAAAGTGTTAATAAGTGTGACCATATGGTGTTTCAAGTGAGGAAACGTGTATTTTGAGTGACTATTCATCATCCAATGGCCACATATTAAGTTACGTGACCATATGTACTGGATTTTGGCTACACTTGAATAATATGTGTGACAAAACGTTTAGTGTGACCATATATGGCATTTGGTCACGGTGTTAGTAGCAAATGTGACTTTATAGATTAGCTTTCGGCAAGCTAACACAAACTAAACTTTAAACACACATATTAACTTACGTGAACATATGTATTGGATTTTGGCTACACTTAACGAATGTGTGACAAAACATTTAGTGTGACCATATATGGCTTTTGGTCACAGTGTTCAAGTGTGTGACATATATTTGTCACTGTTTATATGTATATCATGACTAATGCTTCAACCTTACTTTTCATTTGTCACTTGTTCCAGTTTCAGATGTGGCTAAAGAGTTGGCAAAACATATCAGTCACCCTTAAATAATGTGTGACAAAACTTGACTCTATGATTTAGACACACAAAAAATTACTTCATGTGACTAACGCATCAAGGTTACTTGTATTTGTCACGCGTTCCAAATTCATATGTGGCTAAATGATCTGAAACAAAATCACCAGATACCTTTAGCTACACAACGTTCAATTGTGTGGCGATACAGTTCTAATGGTCACACAATTAAAATTTTCATGTGTGACTAATTAGTACATGTTGTCAATTTTCGTACCTTCAGCCACACAAATATGCGAATGTGTGGCTGTTCCATTTCGACCATGCGTGACCAAATCCCGTTTTTGTACTAGTGCACGTCTAGTTGCTAAGGGTTACCGTCAGGAAGAAGGAATAGACTTTGAAGAATATTTTGCTCCGGTTGCTCGTCTTGAGGCTGTTCGGATATTTCTCGCGTTCGCGGCTCATATGAATATGACGGTCTTTTAAATGGATGTCAAAACTGCATTTCTCAACGGACAACTGAAAGAAACGGTTTATGTCAGCCAACCCGAAGGATTCGTTGATCCAGAGTGCCTGAACCATGTCTACAAACTGAACAAAGCTCTTTATGGTCTCAAACAAGCCCCTCGGGCATGGTACGATAAGCTATCATCTTTCCTCATTGCTAATAATTTCACCAAAGGCTCGGTTGACCTAACTCTTTTTATACAATATCACGGGGCACATATCTTAATTGTTCAAATTTACGTGGATGACATCATTTTTGGGTCTACACATAAAAAGTTTTCAACCGCTTTTGCAAAACTAATGAAGAAAATTTTTGAAATGTCCATGATGGGTGAACTCACGTTCTTTCTAGGACTGCAAGTTTATCAATCACCCCATGGTATTTTCTTGAGTCAGTCCAAATATGCCCTTGAATTGTTAAACAAATTTGGAATGAAAACCTGTGATACTTATGCCACACCAATGACTCATACCAAGAAGCTAGACGCTGATTTACATGGGAAATTAGTTGACCCTACCAAATACCGAAGTATTATTGGGTCTCTCATGTATCTAACAGCTAGCAGACCTGATATTGTCTTTGCCGTTTATCTATGCTCCCGTTATCAGTCGCGACCAACTAAAACCCACCTCTCTGAGGCTAAAAGAATCCTCCGATACATCAAGGGAACCATTAACTTGGGGATCTAGTATCCAAAGGATTCTGGTTTTGAACTAATCGCTTTTTCAGACGCTGACCATGCAGGATGCTTAGACTCAAGGAAAAGTGCTTCAGGTGCTCTACAATTTCTTGGTGATAAACTGGTGTCTTGGCAATCAAAGAAGCAGGATTGTACATCGCTGTCATTAACCGAAGCAGAATATGTAGCCATGTCCGCGTGTTGTGCTCAAGTCATCTGGATGAGAACACAACTCAAAGACTATGGTTACGTATTTAACAGAATCCTGATGTACTGCGACAATCGGAGTGCCATTGCGATCTCGTGCAACTCAGTTCAGCACTCGAAATCAAAGCACATCGATCTTCGCTATCATTTCATCAAAGACCACGTGGAACAGGGTACCGTTGAATTATACTTTGTGGGTACTGAATACCAACTGGCAGATCTTCTCACCAAAGCCTTGCCTCCCGCTAGGTTTAATGAGATGATCCACCGGATTGGTATGAGGTGTTTGACTCAAGAGGAATTGGATGACCTCTTAAAACAGTCTTAAAAACCTGTCAAACACCAAAACATCTTTTGTAAATAATTTTTCAAAAACAAAATACAAAATTATAAAATCTTATAAACCAACAAAAATATTCTTCTAATCTATAATCTTTCAACATGGCAAGTACATTTCTTCCTTCAACACTATAATCTTTCAAAATTCAGTATTTTTACGATCAAGTGTTGAGGGGGAGAAATTTTTCACTTAACTGTTTCAAAACATCTGTGTACTTGCATGTTATTATATCCCGGTTGTTTCTCTTATCAAATGGTGGTAAACTTTTCTGGTTAAATGACACTCCTCGGACTAAAATTAATAACCTTTCATCATTTTTCTTAAGTCGAGGGGGAGTGTCGTCAAGTTTCTTTCTTAAAAACCTTTGTTTGGTAACCAAAATGGAAGTTAAATGGCTTTGTTTGAAAAAGGAAAAGGTGGAGGGACCAAAACTGTCAAAACCTTAAAGATATTTTGAATAAAAATATCCTCCACCTAACATTTCACTTCTCATTTATTACTCAAAACCTAAAACATCCTACGCCTAAGAATCGTTCGTCAAAACCGTGTTTAAGATCGTCAATTTGTAAGTGATTTCATGTTCCTAACAAGATTTTAAACAATGGTTTTAAATTTTACACGAATCCAACGGTTAAAACGTCGTGTAATCTTGATTTTGTACGCGTAGGCGTATGAACACCCAATCAAGAATGGGTGTTTGTGGTTAAAAAGAATGTGTCAAAATGTTTTAACAACATCTATGATATCGTTTCTATGCTCAAAACACACCCAGAAACACGAATTAATGGATTTTTTATAATTAGGGTTTATGAGTCGAATTTGGGTTTTTCCAAATGTGAAGTGTTTTGGTCAAAAAGATTGTTGGGTTATGGTAATATGTTGTTGAATTGATCATTTCCATGGTTGTTAACCACCCAGAAACACTAATTGATTAACAATTTGAAGTTAGGGTTTAAAGTTCATAACTTTGGGTAATTTTGATTCACAACGAATTAGATGTTAATACCTGGCCTAAAGAATCTAACAACACTCTAGACCTACCAGAATTTGTTTGGTGCATATCCCATGGCTAGAAATTATACGCGTAAATCTTAACCCTTAGGGTTTTGACCTACACGTATGACTTTCTACGCGTAACTATTAACAAATGATTCATGCCATGTTTTGTTGATATAATGAATGTTTGTGTTAATTTTGATGATTTGATGAATTTATTTCAGGCTTTGCTACGCTTAATATTCAGAATCAAGGTCATTTGATTCTCTACGCATAAGGATTACCCTACGCGTAGTCAAGTTACGCGTAAGAATAATTCTACGCATAACTATTACGCGTAAGGTTCTACAATGGGACTACGCGTATCCTGTGAAGGATATGCGTAAACAGTGACCTCTACGCATAAGGTCTACTCTTACGAGTTAGCCTTACGCGTAAGGTTCTTATACGCCTACGCGTAAGCTCTACGCATAAGGTCCCCTTTTCCTACGCGTAACATTTCTTACGCGTAAGTTAGGATCCTACGCATAAGCTTTCGCCTACGCGTATGTCACTACTGTTTACGCTTAACTTTGCCAATTCTACGCCTATGCCTTGATTGACCTTCATTATGAATTGTTACGTGTACAAACTTGTTAATAAACTTATCATATCGTCACGAATCCAATAATGTCATTAATAAACTTAAACGTTTGATATGTTGTGAACCATAAGTGATAACATAAACTTTAAAACCTAAAGTTAACTAACTCACGAAACATTTCACGACGTCATTGGACTATTGGACAAACAAGTGACTTAGGACTTGTAACAATCATTGACACTGTACATTCAATAACTAGACAATAAGTCCTTCTGTTGACTAACATTATGTCTTTCGATATGTTGGTTCTTTTGGCTAATGTTATTTCAGATCACGACATGGCTGAACAAATGAATGTGGATGCATCAGAAGTTCTTACAATTGCTGATATCTTTCCAGAGGGTTATCCGAGAAAGCTAGGAAAGAACAACCTTAGGGTTGACTTTGACACCCTCACATGCTCAGAATCTTCTTGTCTCATTGTGGTGGATATTCTCAAGTCTCATCCCTACCAGAATATGCTCTCACACTCTGCCACAGTTCCAGAGGTCTACATTCAACAATTCTGGGATTCTATGCAGAGGATCACTGGTCAAAATGTTGTGAATCTAACTCTTAATCACAAACAAGTCACTATCACTCCTGATGACTTACGGGCTGTTCTCATCATTCCAGACATCGCTCCAATCGACTTCTTTGCTACCCCTACTAAAGAGACTGTCCTGCAATTCTTGATAGATATTGGTTATGATGAAGCTACAGGAATCATTACTAAGCACTCTTACGTGGAGCTGAAGAATATTCCTCAACCATGGAGGACACTCTATATGATCATCACCAAATCAGTCTCTGGTCGTGACAGTGGCTATGAGCATCCCAAGCTCATGGAACTGCAAATTTTATGGTCGTTGATCAACAAGAAGGACATTATAATTGAAGCACTGCTATGGGAAGATATGATGCTGTTTCATAGGAAGCTTGGCTCCAAAATTCCCTATGTCAGATACACCAAACTGTTGATCCAGAGAGCTCTTGGACTTCATCCTGATATCCCCAGGAGCCTCAATGACCCAGATAATCATGACATCTTTACTGAGCCCATACTATCTGTCAGAATCAAAGAATCGTCTACGAAGAAACAGGGTGCTGAGTTGCCCGATCACCTTCTTACAAAGGAAATCAAAAAGATGGAAACGTACAAAAGGTATCGGGTAGCCGTAAAAGAAGGAAAAGTTGGCCATCTTGATGAAAAGGCTTCTGGGACACCTACTCGGAGAACCAGAAGAGGCAGTGCTGGAAGTGCATTAAGCATAGAGAGTCAAAGGAAGTTCCCCAAGAGGAACCCTCCTTCAAAGAGGATTGTTCCATCTAAGGAAGTTACTCCCATCCCAATCCCCAAGCCCGAACCGCAAAGAAAGCTTTTGGACGAAAGCTCTGAAGGTACTGACACAGATGAAGATATTACCTACTCTGAAACTGCAAAGGATGACAATCCTTCAGTACCAAAACCTCCAAGTCCTCAAACTGATAAAGGAAAAGGGAAGACTCCTGCACTTGTGCCCTATGATGAAAGCTCTGAAGAAGAAGAAGAGCTACTGGATCAATCCTACAGGAAGAGGTTTAAATTAGTTAGACACATTCAAAAGGCTGAAGAATTTGCAAAAGACCAAATGGGTGGCCCCGGAGGATCAAGTGGTGCACCAGATCCTGATGCGGTTAATCGACCCGATAAGGGATCTGGTGCCACCACTCTTGTGCAACAACAAACGCTTGTGGAGGAGTCTACTGATTTTAACATTGAGGAACCAGAAAAGGATAAGACTGAGAAAGAGAAAACTGATGAAGAAGCTAAGGCTCAGAAGGAAGAAAAGGCTAAATCTGGACAAGATGACGAAGATAATTATGATGATTATCTTCTCAAAAGTCCAACTCGTTCCAAGGAGGATACTTCTGCACCTCCTAAGGACCCCGAGTCTCCTCATGTCTCATCCTCATCGGATTCTTCTTCTCATTCATCACCACCACCATCAAAGAAATCAACCAAATCAACATCCAAATCTGTGAAGAAACCACCTCGATCTTGGATTTCTCAGACTCATGAATGAATTGTGAAAGCTGTCCAACAAGTCAGAAAGAAGGACATGCTCTACAGAAAACTGAATTGGTTTGCTGACCAAATACAGTACTTAAATGATGAGAAAGACAAGATGCAGAAAGAAAGGGAATTTGTTCAGAAGTTCATGAAAAGTCATCGTCAAGAGGAACTGAACGAAATGATCGAAGGTTACACTAACAAGTACCTTCAGGATATCGTTCCTAAAGTCACAAAGGAGATGTTTACCAGACAACTATATCCGAATCTTATGCAGATAGCCAAGCAAACTATAAGATCAACACCTTTAACCGTCACAATCAATCCATCTGATCCTGTAGTTTTCTCGGATAATGAATTGGTGGCCAAGCTCATCATACAAATGTCTAAACGATCTGGGACATTTAATTCTGATGAAGGTAAGATGTTTCAAGCATTGCTGGACTACCAACTCAAAGAAGCATGTAGATTCGAAGCCAAAAAGTCTAAACGTCCTAGAGACGATGAAGACAAGGATCAGGATAAGCATGATAAAGCTAAACTTCAGAAGAATTCTGGTGAATCATCTTCTATGTTACCTCCTCTCCAACGGACTCCTACTCAACAAAGGTCTCCTCCTCGTTCTTCTACAGATAAACCTCAGGACGATTCCGAGTTACCACCCCTGACTCAGAAAACCGGTGATTACTTTGAGTATACGGGTGGTGACGATGAAGAGGTCCTTGAGCCCCTAAAACAACCCACCTCTCCCAAACAAGTGCAGAAACCAGAATCATCATCAAGGCCTTCTAAAAAGAAGAAGAAGACGACTCAGCCTGAAGTCGTATCATGGCTAGATGACGATAAAACTGAAGAATTTGAATGGTTCTCCACACTTGTCAATCAAACTCCCTACCCTGATGAAGGTCAAGATATGGTCGAAGGTTCTACATTGGAGCATGCTAAAGTTTTGCAAGAAAAGTTCCATGTGAAGAAAATGACGAAATCTGAGTTGAAGCGAATCAAGAATGAAGCGTTTAAACTTCTAAAAGACAGCTCTGAAAGTGCCCTCGAGGTCGAATATCACCTTGACAACATTGCTCGAGCTATGTCTAACAACATGGATTGGCTCAACCCGGAAGCAAACATTGACTTCATAAAAAGGGACAACCCTCCATACTACACCGATTGGACCAAACCTCTACCGACCATTGGCCAACCAAATGAACCACGGATTCCCTTCCGATATTTCTTCAACAGAGACCTGGAATTTCTTCTCCATGGTGGCGATGGTTCAAGGAAATATGCTACATCCTTGACACTTCCATTCCCTGCAGCTATCTACTCAAACTACATTGCCATTGAGGAACGTGCCAATCACTTGTTCTCCAACACAGTGGAAGCATACGACCGAGATGCATTGTATGGGATTCATCACTGGCCAGAACGCCGTCGAATCTACTACAGAAGCTGTCAGGTTCAGAAGTCACAACATGCAGTGTTTAGTACTAAAGACATCGTTGCCATCCAACATGTTGGTCTTTCATCCAAATGGGACTACACCTTTCTCAATAAGATTGTGGTCAAAAGACAGGATGAAAGGGATTATGCATTCTGTGAAGCTGACTTTGAGAATTTGTCTCTCAACGATATTGAAGACATGTACCTTGCCAAAGTACAGGGTCGCATGAGACAATTTTCAACCGAAATACAACGTGAATTCATCAAGTCACTGCTCATTTTCATCAGACGCATAGTCATAAAAGAACGTGTTGAAGATCTCCAGCTTGCCGTTGAATCATATCAGACACGTGTCAACTTCACTCCACCACAGCTTGATCTTCTCGATCTCAACCAGCTATCACAATTAACGCTCATCAGCAAACCGTTTGGTGTCGTTTATCGCAGTGAACTTCATCGCAATTGCTTGATGGCGTGTAATGAGCTTCAAAAATTTGGAGATCATACTCTGAAGATGGTTAGGGACGGATTAGCTTATCGATTGAAGGATATATGTGAAAACATTGGGAACCCTAAGCGATGGAATTCTCAGGATCGGAGGAATGTGAGAAGGATCATCACCATGATTGATGAACGGTTGTTCAGAAGGGATCAGTTCAGACGATTGGAGAGCTATGTTGGTGGTCGACCCATGATTAACATAACCGGCTTTCAACGCCCTGTGCGCACTCCTGGGAACATCACTGCACTTCCTGGTACCCCTTGAATTATTTCTTTCATATAATTTTGGATGTCTGATTAACTATGTCAATGGCTTGTGCACACATAACAGTGTACAACCCGTAATTGTAAAGAAAGGACCCTGTGGTACGCGTCAGTGCCGCAATCCTTATAAAAGGAGCGAAAGCTTCTTACTTTTGAGTAAAACCTATTAAACCTTTCACTTTTCAAGGTTTTGCTCAAAAGAACAAGTACTTCCCCTTATGTTTTTTCAAAACCTCAACCGCTTATATCACTTGTTGAGGGGGAGTATTTGAAACTTTGTTCAACAAAAAGTTCTTTGTGTCACTCTTCCCGCAACACTCAAAATGGTCATATTTATTCTCAAACGTTTCAAAAATAACATTTTGTATGCCATTTTTGAGGGGGAGAAAATATGTGATAAGAAATATGTTTGTTGCTTTCTCGTGTTAATAGACTTAACCAACGAATTGACGAGATCCTTAACTGTTAGTAACTCGAAAAGACTTGTCCGGGACGGGTAATAATTTCAAACTAGTTCGCTAGTGATGTAAACGTGTCTCGCAAAGGACTTGTCCGAGTAGAATGTACCATTCGAGAAACTCTTGGTAGACATGAACTTTGACGGGTTTGACAATCTTTCGAGGCTTGTCTACACCTTCAAGATAGTTATTAGAGCTAGTTGTCACCTAAAAGCTGAAAATATAACTCTTTAACTATGCAACGCAACCGTGTCTCGCGGGGGATTGTCTATCTTGAGTTGATCAATTCAAAATGTGCGCGCTCTTTCCTCACTGTGCATTTAACCGTTAAAACTATTAAGCACATGTGGAGGGGGAGTATTTATGCAAAATCATATCTCTACAGTGGTACTAAAATGTTTTCATTAATAAACACTGTGAGAGATTTAATTTTTCAGTGGTACAAAATGGTTTTATGGCAACATAGGTTAGTCATGGAGTTATAAGGTGACTAAGGTTAGGAATAACCGTCCTATGATCCGCCGGAGGGGTCTACCCAAGGACACTACCATTAGTTAGTGTTAGAAGTCCTTAGGAATGATTGTAAAAAGGAGAAAATGAGAATCGGAGAAAGAAGGAGTTGAAGAATCAAAAAGAAATGTAAAGTAAAGGGTGAAAAGAAATAGCCCTCCAGATTACTCAACTTAAGGCAGACACCGGGTTTAATTCATATGCTACTGGTTGTCACTTTGTGACGCCGGTATTGAAGATTAAAAGTCGTCATGGACCCAGTGACGCATGCACAAAACCTTCTTAGCCACTCAAGTTTCTCTCTACAGAAGCTTGTTTCATTCTCACAGGGAACCCTACGTAAACTATTGGCTTTCTCTTAGAGATCGCTGGTATTGAAGAAGGAGACCCTCTCCCTAGTCTCCGCTCAGGAAAACCAAAACGCACTATTGAGTCTAGAGCCACGAGATTCATCAAAAGATCTTTTAGGTACACTTGACATTTTATCACTTGTTGATCACCAAATAAGATTATCAGTGGTTTATATCGAGTCCTTCACAGATCTTAGCAATCTGTCTAGAACATTTATGAGAGGTTCAAAACTGTGATCCTCAGTGATTGAATGGAAACTCCTGCCAGGGTCAACATCAAACAGCCTTGACAGCAGGTCACTTCGGTAACTCCCCGTGGATTACGCGGAGTGTGTCTCAAACGGTCTACAGTCGTGAGGTGATGCTTCAGTGTACCTCAGCGACTCATCTGAACTGTAGATGTACTTCGGTACATCGCGTTATCTCACTTGTGGGACTCCAGTTCAGGAACGGCCTTTGTAAGAATTAGAGTTGTGTTTTCACACTATGCTGTTAACACTCTCGAAGTTCAAACTTGTAAGTGCCGGAACCTGCTTATTACTAACCGTTTGAAATGTTTTCTTCTTATGGAAGCTCCGGAGCGGGATGATCGTGCAGATTCTTCTCATGCTCACGCCAACATCATCACTAATGGAAGTTCTATTCAAAAGCAACACAACCATCAGAATGATTCTTCGTCAAACCAAAGAATCTACAAAGTTAAAGATTTAGAGAACTTCATCAGTATTGAATTCCAACGTCAAAGAGCGTGTGAGCATGTTGAAGAATGACGTGGAGACACTGGAGCAGCGAAGCAGACTTGAGGCAAACTGATGCAGACAACAACATACTATCACTTTCACTACAAAGAACAATGATCAAAGAACAAAGTTAAAGATGACGTCAAAGCATAACTGTTCAAAGACAACTATCTCTCTACACTGGGAGATTGTTCGAATAGAGGCAATTCTTCTCACAAGAAAGAAGAATGTCAGAAGTCGTCAGAGCTACTATTACATCAACGCCTTCACCGTTCATCACCAACACTTGAGGGGGAGATTGTTGGAATCACTCCTAAACCATAATCAAGTGTTAGTAATTAATATGTAATAGTTAGCTTTATTATGGCCTTTATGTTTGTTATTAGCCTTAAGCTTATGTAGAAGGCCCATGAGCTTAGGCCCAAGCCCATTATAGAAAGGATGGAAACTAGGAGTGTTGCCCTAGCTTTCCTCCTATAAATACTCTTGTAAACCTTCATTTGAAGGTTGGTTGTTCAAGTTATTCTCTCATTCACATCCTACGCCTAAACCGTCTTTATTAACGTGTGTGTGTGTGTGTTAGATCTTGTTCAATCGCCTTATCTCTTTCTTATAAGCTTGTGTTTGTAAAACTAGTGACCTAACATATAGCAATCCTTGTCATGGTTTTGGGTTTCTTGAGGTGAAAGTTCAAGTGAAGTGGATTGAGGATCTTCAAATGAAGGAGGATTAGGTGGAGGCTTATTAAGTGGTGGCTCTACAATGTTTGAGGGTAGAGGTAAAGAAGCATCAACTTCCATTTGATCGGGTGGTTGCCTTTGATGTCTTCTCATAATCCAAAATGGACTATTGGGAGGAATAATAGAGTTTGCTTTTGGATCAAGTGTTGATTCAACACTTTGATTTTGTTGCTCAATCTTTTCAAGTGAATTAGTTGGTAATGGTGAAAGATGAGATGGCCAAGAAGGTAAATATTCAACATTGTGAGAGTGTGGAGATGATTAGGAGGTGGCTCTAGGTATTAATGAAATAAGTTGAGTTGTGGAGGGTATGTTTGGTATAATAGAATTTGGTGATGAAATCTTAGTGAGAACACTCTTATTGGGAATTAGTTTGATTGGTTTCCTTGGTGTAGGAGAAATCCTAGCATAGGTGGACTTAACCGGAGATGATTCGGTTGAGGAAACTTCGTGTATGATTCTAGCAAGTTTCTTAGGTGGTTTTTGAGTGGATGAGTAAGCACTAGGAGCTTTTCTCATGATGAGATGACTAAGGAGAATGGTTGTAATTGCTGATAATTATGTTTGTGTTTGATGACTAAAGTGTTCTTGCCAATGTGGGTTATAAAGGGAAGAACTTTGCAATTGCATTTAAGACTTAATCCACTAATGTTCTTGGAAATGTGATGATTGACATGCACAAGGTTGAGATTCAGAGTTTCACTGATCTAGGAACTCATTTAAGATGAGATGAAGTGTTTGAATTAGGAAGATGAGTTGAAATGATTGTTTTAGCTATGTTTGACATAAACTGTCACCCGGATCCCACGGTTCCCTCCTTGAAGGGATCCGGCTAGGCTAATCCTAGGGATCCGGCTCTCAGCAGTTATGACAGGTTTGTAATGAGGTTTCTGGGAGCTAAAGCTTATCTCATTTTGAATGTTTCAGTTCTCCTAAGGGTTTAGGATGAAGGGGTACTTGAATGATTAGAGGTAATAAGTGTTATAGCAAATGATTGCTTTTTATGGAAGAGGGATGGGACAAGAAGACTACCAATGGATGTCCAAGGATAACACTAAAAGTTATGAGGGTGTCAAGTCATAATAAATGATCCTAGTGATCAGGTTTTAGCTTGAGGTGATATTAAGAAAAATTCTTAAAAATTTCAAGAATTGAAAAACAAATTTTTGTCTAACCTTTGAGATATAAAAGACTAGAAACAATTTCCTAAAATTGTTTAGCTTGCTTTCTTAAAGTGTTTTGAGAGGTGAGAAATAGTTTGTGAGTAGTTGAAGCGGAAATATGGTGAGTTTTAGATGTGTTGATAAAAAAACAGACTAAGATCTTAAGTAAGCCTTTAGTGAGTCTAAGCCTTTCTCATCCTTGAAGTGGACTTAGTTGGGTTCTAAAAACATATGCCAAGCTAATGTGATGTTATCTAGAAAACAGTTTTGATGTGCTGAATGCTGCATTGTTATCTAGAAAACATATGCCAAGCTAATGTGATGTTATCTAGAAAACAGTTTTGATGTGCTGAATGCTGCATTGTTGATCTGATGTTACGGATCCCACGGTTTCTTCAAGGGAAGGATCCGGCTAGGCTAATCCTAGGGATCCGGCATCTGCAGATCAGAACAATCACAGAACCTACACAGAAAATGAAGTGCAGATTTTGTATACTATTAAATCTATAAAACAAGCAAATAGGAACAAGCAAGTAATCATAAAACATCACTTACAAGGTAACAATATCCAAAATGCTAAGAACCAAAAATACTAAAGAGAAATCATTCAAACATAAAGTAAAAGAAACTAAGCACATTCCTATTGTCTCTTTCGTCAATTCTTCCTTTTCCTTTTTGACGGCTTAGCGAGGTTGTAGGCGAGGTTTTGAATCATGCCTTTTATTTGTTTAAATTCCGCGGTCTCGTTTGGAATGGTTGGAAGTTGTTCGTGGTATTCAAGGATTTCCAATTTGATGTTGGATACGGGGTCGATGTCTTCATCATCTTCTTCTTCTTCTTCTCCGTCCGAGGAGTCCGAGAGAGCTTCAGGTTTCTCTCCATTGACCATGAACCGTTTAGAGGGTTGTTTGGTAAGAGGTACCATGACGTGATCGGAGAGGTAATGATCATCGTTGATAGGGGATGGTTGCAATGCACTAACATACTTACAAAGTCGTGTTAGGAGCATACCATATGGGAGTACCATGTTGGAAGCTTTGAATACCCCAGCCATTCTCCTTACCATGTAGTAGGCAAGATTAAATGGCCTTTGGTGGGTAAGACAATAGATCATTTGCACAAGACATGCGTTTGGATGATCTTTGTTTCCAACTAGGCTAATGATGTTTTCCCTAAGGATTTCTTCCCATTTTCTAAACATGGGATGCATTTTGAAAAGTTCCATTTTAAAAGGATCACGGTGAATGAGCTTTTTGTTACGATCGTAACGGGATTGGTCGGTCCTAATTTTAAAGATAGTATCACGAATGGTTTTGGGATCGTCGAGAGGAGTGTTATAGAAAGGCTTGGGATCAAGTGCATGGTTTTGAGAGTTAATTGCCCAATCTTGAGAGTACATACAAATTCCCTCATAAGGAACGCGAAGAATTTGAGCAAAGGTGTTGAGAGGAAAAATAAAGTTTTGTTTGTTGATGATGAAGGCGATTGATATGCTATTGTCGGTGTTTCTAATGATCCCAAAACTTTTGTAAAATTCAAAAATGAAGACCGGACAAATTTGTTCATCTATGTCAAGGAGACAATCAAAATTGATTGTCGAGAAAACTTGATGAATGTCGGTATCTTCAAGGAAACATTCCTTGACTACACGACCTTCGTGGATAAGTCGTTTTACAAGGCTTTTGAATATTTTACGGTCGGTTTTGGTCAATCCCTTTTTACGATAGTAGTGAGTAAGGTAATGGACGGTGTCATGGTGATCTTGTTGAGTGGCTTTGGGCATGGTTGTTCCTAAAAATACAAATTTTCAATTAAGATAAATTAGTTGGAATGGGTTTATGGTTTTGATTTGTATTAACAATGTTGTGAACACAAAGTGATTTTGTTAACATCCCCCTTTTCATGATTAGTTTGAAAAACCTAATTGAGTTAATTGATTAGATATTAAGAAACCATAAACCCTAGGATGAGGATGATGAAAGTTACAACAAGTTAATGTAATTACTTACAATGGTGTTCTAGGAGGGGATACTTGAAAGTATGGAAGCCAATGAGGATGAATTTTGTAGCTTGGTCGTTTTTGTTTTTGTGTGAGTAGAGGGAAAAACAACCAGTGGTGAATTTTTTGAAAGCGTATAGCTGAGTTCTGTTCCACGGTTCCCCCGGATCCTTTATGTTTGGGATCCGGCTAGTACAACTAGGGGGATCCGGCTACTGTGGACAGAAAAGGGGCTGTTTGACATTATTTTTGTAGTAGACTTATAAATTAGCTTATTAAAAGATAGTTCGGAGGTATTAGATGAAGATTGTTTTTGGATGACGGCTTTTGATGAATCACATATCGAAGGTTCATATGTGATGACGGCGTTAGTTTGACGAATCAAAGGGAGTATCATTCCCGATGATGAAAAAGACGGAAAAGTGACGAAAGAGACTTCTAATGATGTTAGAGATAAATAAGCAAAGAAAACTTATGAAAAATAAATTGAACTCATGTAACCTATCTAATGAAAAGTAAAACATACCTCTATGCTTCTTGGTTTGGCATAATGCCAAAGATACTTCATGAGCTTTTAAAGTAATCCTTTGTACTAGATGTACGTGAGTTGTGATTACCTTTTAGCTCCTTCCTTGAATGTTGACTTCATTATTCTTTGAATGAAGATTTTGGAGAGTTCTAGCATGAAGATTTCTTAGGAACAAAAGTTGTTAGAGTCATCTATCAATGTCCAACAAAATGATTTTTAAGAAAAATATGACCAAAAAAAAATCCTTCTTTGTAGTTTTCAAACATACACGGATCGTATCAAGTCTTTAAAGTACAACATACTTTAAGAAACTTGGTAATGAAGCTCTGATGCCAATTGTGGAAAACTAGAAGGGGGGTTGAATAGTTTTACCAATTTAAAACTTCCTTTTAAATATTTAGATCGACTTATGTCAATCTATTTGATTGTTTATGTTGGACGTTGATAGATAGATATATAAACGTATAATGAAAGATAAAGAGTAAGAAGCACATCACCACGACACAAGTATTTATAGTGGTTCGGCTACAAGGACACCTTCCTTGCCATACTCCACTCCCCGAGTCACCTACTCGAGAGTTCGTAAACACTACACCAACTCCTTATGGCGGAGAAGCCTTCACAACGTCGCTTAACCTTTTTCCGGTACAAAGCTAAATACCGAGTTCTTTCACACCAAGGTGAACCACACCTAACACAACGTCTCCTACCCTTTATACGGTGCTAGGCTAACCACCGAGTTCTTTCACACCTTAGGAGAACTAATCCTTTACAACGTCGCCTACCCTTTATTAGGTACTAGGCTAAGAACCTAGTTCTTTCACACCTTAGGTGAACTACACCTTCACGACACAACACCTAATCTCAAGGAGATCTACTCCTTGTTACAAAACCATCAAGGATATCACCATCCTTGTATATAAACAAATACATATATGTATAACGATGCACCTCATCGATTATACGACCTAGGTATTCTTCCCAAATGCTACTTGATTTGATTCTTTGGCATCCTTTCCTAATGCCTTTGACACAACGCTTGGCACCCTTCACTAATGCCTTCGTCTTGACACCTTTAGCATCCTTCACTAATGCTTTGACACGGATGATGAGCACCTTTCACTAATGCTTTCATCTTGACACTTTCGGCATTCTTCACTAATGCCTTCAACCCAACTATGGAGAAAGGAAGAACTATCAACAAGATAACCTTCGTTGTCTTGATGATGACGAAGCATGGCAACTCATGGACTTGAGCTTGCACGTCTTCAAGAAGTGGTGATCTTTCCTTTAAGAGGAACCTAGAAGATCACACAAAAACAAAAGACAAACTACATAGATCACTTAGATCTGAGGTTAGAGGGTTAGAATACTTTGGGGAAGTATATGTAAAAAGCACACATAGAGAGGAAGAAATGGCTATCTATTTATAGAGGAAATTCTCTTCTGTTTCCCCGGATCCCACGGATCCCTACCAGAAGGGATCCGGCTAGCACAAAGCTAGGGATCCGTGATCCGCTCCTCTTTGCCCATGGGTATTTTTGGTTATGGGTCATGGGTCATGGGTTATGGGTTGATCCATGGTTTTCTTTCTAGATACAATGAACTTGGTTAAGTGGTATATATAAAACCATGGGTTATGGGTCAAAACCATTTGCTAGTATTTACCCATTTAGTATATACTTGTATTTACCCAATTTAGCATACACTTAGTTTTTACCCATTTTAGTATACTTAGTTTAAGTATATGTTTAACCCAATATGTAAACACTAGTTGTTGTACATATTTATCTAAATCATAAAATCACTTATACTTGTTTTAGTGTTTTATGTGAAAGCGTAAGTGTGTTAGAAAACTATTAACTCAAACTATTTACGTACTCTATTTGTTTCGTTAAAATGATTTTATATTTGTTATCGACAAAACATTAGAAGATCGTAAAATATAAATAAACGTTTTCACGGCTTATTTGTATTAACATAAGTAAATGGGTCAAATGCAATTAAAACTATAACAACACATAAGAAATTCATAGAGCAACTATAACATAAGCACATACCTTAAAATTGGTATTTACACTACTTGACATACAAAGCTATGGATCCAAGCCAAACTATAACAAGCTCCAACAACTATAACATAATCCTTTATTCATATTTCAATTTGATATAACATTAACCCACTATACTTACCTCCAATTGATCAATAGGTTTATACCAAGTAGAGTCACCACTTCCTTAAGCTTCCTAAACAACAATTATTCTTAATTAGAGACTTTACCTAGTAATTTCAAGAAATTGGACATCTTCTATCACCACTTTTAACTTCTAATTTCAAAACCCTAATTATAAGGATTGGGGAGGATGCTTACTTGATTAGAGATATGAAATTAAGGGTCTCCTAATCTTGATAATCACCAAAATAGGTCCAAATTTAGTTTAATTAGAGTATTCTTGATGTCTTCTTCTTCTTCTTTAAACCATTTCTTCACCTCAAGATTTCTTCACAATTTATGGATATCTTTTCCAAATACCATTTTCTTCTTTTATTTAAATTACTTAGTCCTAATGGCAACATTAGTCCCTTTATTCTAGGATTCTTATATATTGACCACAAAAGTTCTTAATCTTTCTTACTAGCCATAATATTTAAGAAACATTCATATTCATTCTAACAAAAATTTAATATTTCTATTTAATCAATACCTTAACGGGATACGGGTGTAACATTTTTGGCCCTTAAAACCTTCTGTAGGGACACTTCAAGCTCATATTGGTTGGTAAGTTGATTATGCACAGACTTGACAGGAACCAGTGGATTGGTTTCAATTTGTGCTGTAATATGCTTTGAGATATAGTTAAGGTCAAAACCTCTGAGTGCCCTTGATTGCAAACAAGTGTGTTGCTCAGTATATGTTTTGACTCACCATGTAACTGTCTCACCATTCCTGTCGACAAACAATAGCCATGGGCAGAGTATTTGTGAAGGGTCCTTTTTGCCAGAAAGCAATGCATTTATACCCCTTTTGGTTAATGGACTTCTAGATGGGCCTATATCCAGTCCAGGACCTTCACTTGGGCCTGAAAGTGGAACACAACCCTTACATCTGACCCTTATTCTTGTTTTGTCATTCTTCACAAAAAACAACTCCCTCCTAGTTTCTATTGAATACTCTCTTACCTTAGTTTTGACATCCATTGCAGTAGGAAACTCCTGACCAGAATAGAAGAATGTGGTATAGACTCCATTTGCAAAGTCTGCCTGTTGGAAAAAAACATACTCACTGCAAAAGACATCATCAACCATCACAGGTAAATCATTTTCCAAATGCATGTCATCACTTATATTACTGGTTGTTCCTGCTTGACCTAACTCATTACTCTGACCTGCTTGGACCATAGCAAGTTGTGCATCATTCTCCTGAGAAGTATTCTCTTCATTTGCTTGAATTGAATCATCAACTGCATTGCCTAAGTCACTAGTGTCACTCACTTGTAACAGAGTAACATCAACAACAGGATCATGTTCCATGTTATTGGCATAAACAGATGCACATCCTACAAAATGATTATCCTGAGTCAATTGAAATAGAGTTACATCAACATCAGGCTCCTCAAACCTGTTATTGACATCATCTAGTGCTCTTCCTACTTTCTCGAAGTGCTTTCCCTGAGTCAATTGAAACAGATTTACATCAACATCAGGCTCCTCAAACCTATTATTGACATCACCTAGTGCTCTTCCTACTTTCTCTAAGTGCTTCCCCTGAGTCACTCGGAATAGATTAACCTCAAAATTATTAGGCTCCTTAATAGCATTGTCCTCATCAATAAGTACCAAAGCACGCTCATTGTTATGAACAGGTTGGCTAGCAAATGATGTGTCTAGGGTGGAAAATACAGGCTCAATGTTTGGCAAATTGCTAGATTCACCAATATCATTGAGGTCCATAGGCACTTGTGTAAGTTGCATAAAAGGATCTAGTGCATGCTCATTATCAAGATCATCTAACACCAATCGTATACAACAAGATTTAATAGCAACAGTAGCAAGTTTTCTCCTATTTTCATCCATCTCCCAAAAGACAGTCTTACTAGATTGTGGGGACATTTCAGACAGCTCTAATCTTGTCTTACCTATTTCCACATACACATCTATCAACTTATGGTTTTTGACAACATCTTTCAACAACTCAACATTAGCAGCTTCACGCAAACTAAACAATCCGTCGTCCAGTGTACAACAAGGCTTAAGAAAGTAGAAATAATTGGTTTGTCCATTCTCATAACCGATTTGGGTCATGAGAGCATCCATTTCATCAACGGATACCTTTTTTATTTCCACATAATTAACAAGGCATTCCTTGCCTCCTTGATATATTCTACCTGGAAAGTATTTGAATGCACCTTCATAATGGAACCTCATGCTAAAGGATCCTGGTTCATCCGCTGTATAAAAACTGTACAAAAACAATGTTATGATAAAGTTACCTAAAAGGGGAATAAATTAAACAATCATACTAGCATTTTGTTTTTTTACGATAAAGTTACCTAAAAGGGGAAATCACTCATTTTTACCTCCATGGCTCCATTTTAAGATGGAGACAAATTTAAGTACACACGGGTAGAAGGGTAACTTACTATACCTAGTGCTCTAACATTTTTATTGACGACTAAAATTAAGAAAGTTATTTTGAACGGTCCCACGACTAAACATTTGTAGCGGTAACATCAAGCATACCACATAAACATATCCCACAATACATTTGCATTCACATAAAATAACCAAATTTTGGTTCGGTCAAGCAGATGACAAAATAATCTCCAAAATTGAGCGAGCATGCGTTATGGTATATGGGTGTAGTGGTTGTTGACACAACCACACGTAACGCTGAGTACTAATATAGGCAGTTTAATAGCTAACACATCTATACTACATATAAAGAATGTATAAGTGTGCTTAAAATTTTCAAAATAAGAAAAGTTTAAATTCTAATATACCGTTAATCTCAATTACCATTATCTAATTTAAGGGATAATTCCATGTATACCCAATCTAAACATCAAAATGTCATATACAGTAAAACCTCTATAAATTAATAGTATTGGGACTGTGATATTTTATTAATTTAGCTAGGCATTATTTTATCGATAAATTAATACTCCCTCCGTCCCAAAATTATAGTCCCCTTTTGACTTTTTCGGTCTTTCTTTTAAAACTTTGACCTTAAGTATTTTTGTTTGTGTTATATAATACTTGATGCAAAATATATGAATGGATTGGGTTTTTAATGTATTTTCATTTGATATAATTTTCATTAACTATTGTATAACATAAACAAAATTATTTAAGGTCAAAGTTGAAAAAGAAAGACCGAAAAAGTCAAATGGGGACTATAATTTTGGGACGGAGGTAGTAATTTATAAATTTAAAGAGGTTTTACGTATGATTTTTAAATTTTGAAGTTCAATATACTAGTTATAATGTATAATAGTTAGAGATGAAAAATAAATTAGAAAACAAGTTCTAATTAACATTTTATGAATTCACATTCGCAAGTTAATTGAATTTGTCAAGTTCATTGTTTTTGAATAAGTAAAAAGTTAGTTTCGTTGGAACAATTTCTAATTACGTATGTCATTAATTGAATTATTTGAATTTGTACAAGTTCCAATTACGTATAGCATTTACATATATATGATTTTTTTTTAGTAATTATTAATTTATAGTTTCGTAGGGACCAATATATATACATTGGGGTTTCAAAAAATTTATTATCTTATTATTTTATCGATTGAGGTCTAAATTTGTACTGGTCCCAAGTTGGGACTGGACAAATTATTAATTTTATAAAGGTTATTAATTTATCGAGTATTAATTTATAGAGGTTTTACTGTATACCTAAAATACAAGTTTTGAATGCATTATGTACAATATAGTTACAACATAGGGTATTCAGTTGTTTTTCACAATCTCATTTATGACATATATTCCGAAGTCAACTTGTTGTTTTGCACAATCTCCATCTTTAACGTCATTTAGTGATGTTATATTTTCGGTGCTTTTAACTATTTAATAACTTTTTAAATTATAATGTATGACATATTTTTATTAATGTTGTTATATAAAAGATAAGTAAACTCTTTTTTAATATTTAATAACAACATAATTACTTTGAAAAATAAGCATCTACACACTCTACTATAAAACGCACCGTCTGTGTGAGTTATTGAGTTGATTGATAAAAATGAGTGATTAAAAATTGTTGAACAACTTTCTAACAAAAATGGGGTTAACATACTTGTAGTATTTTATTTGTTTTGTGTTTTTGTTTTAACCAACTAAGTATTTATATATTTTCATAGTTTGCGGATTCATCTCAATCTCGTTCTTAATTCCGATTCATATTTGATTCCAAATTTGTTAAACTGAAATTGGAATGATATTATTGTCATTTTAAATGTTACAAACATTTTCAATTACACTTTAATTATTTACATCGTATATATACATATTTCACATAACTCTTAGCAATAAGTTGTAGTAGTAATAGTAAGTAAAATGGAATGGTAGTTCAAATAGTAGTAAAGAAAAGGAAAACAAAAGAGTTAATTACATGAATAGTCCCTGTGGTTTGTCCCAAATTGCAACTTTCGTCCTTCATTTTTTAAAGTTGCATTGATCGTCCCTAATTTGGAAAAAAATAACACCACCAATCCTTTTTTTAACTGTTGTTAAGTGAGTTCCGTTATAATTTACACGTCAGTCCTTTTGGTTAAAGAGTGTTGGATCGTCTATCCTTTATAATAATGACTATTTATAATTTAAAGTTTTTCGACTTTAGTTACGTTTTCTTACATTTTTATCCGTTTTTATACGTTTTCATCAATTTTCTTACGGGTTTTATCCGTTTTCGTCCTCTTTTATACGTTTTCATACGTTTTATCCGTTTTTATACGTTTTCATCCGGTTTTATCTGTTTTTATACGTTTTTATCCTTTCTTATACGTTTTCACCAATTTTCTTATGTTTTCATACGTTATTATCTGTTTTTATACGTTTTCATACGTTTTATCTGTTTTATACGTTTTTGTCCATTTTCTTTCGTTTTTATACGTTTTCATTCGTTTTTATACGTTTCCTTACGTTTTTATCTGTTTTTATACGTTTCGTACATTTTCATATATTTTTGTACATTTTCTTACATTTTTATACGTTTTCATTTGTTTTTGTACGTTTTCTTACGTTTTTATCCGTTTTTCTCGTTTTCTTATGTTTATATACGTTTTGTCCATTTTATATGTTTTTATACGTTTCATACGTTTTTATCTGTTTTATATGTTTTTATCTGTTTTATACGTTTTATCCATTTTCGCCTGTTTTTATACATTTTCATTCATTTTTATATGGTTTCTTACGTTTTTATCCATTTTCATCCATTTTTATATAGTTTCATTTGTTTTTATATGTTTTCATCCGTTTTCTTAATAAAAATGTAAGAAAAACGGACGAAAGCGTATCAAACGTAAGAAAAATGGACGAAAACATATAAAAATGAATGAAAACGTATAAAAACGGTAAAAAACGGACAAAAATGTAAGAATACGTATAAAAACGGACAAAAATGTAAGAATACGTACAAAACTGTAAGAAAACGTATGAATACAGATAAAAAAGTGTAAAAAGAACGAAAACATAATAAAACAGACAAAAACGTATGAAAATGTCATGATTAAAATGTATGAAAACGGGAGAAAACGTATAAAAACGTATAAAACAGATAAAAACGTATAAAACAGATAAAAAAGGATGAGAACGTATAAAAACGTAAGAAAAAAGGGACAAAAACGTAAGAATACTTATAAAAACGAACAAAAATGTAAGAATACGCATAATAATGTAAGAAAACGTATGAATATGGATAAAAACGTATAAGAAGAACGAAAACATAATAAAACAGACAAAAACATATGAAAACGTATAAAAAGGTAAGAAAACATATAAAACAGATAAAAACGTAAGAAAACATATAAAAAAGGACGAGAATGTATAAAAACGTAAGAAAAAACGGACAAAAACGTATAAAAACCGTAAGATCAATGCAGTTTTAAACTATAAGGGACGAAAGTTGCAATTTGTGACAAATCACGGGGACCATCCATATAATTTACTCGAAACAAAATAAAATTCCCCTATGTTTTTGTTTGTTTGGGGTTACTTCCTTTGTGTGAGTTGGATCGATGTGATAGTTGTAAATGTAAAATTAAAATTGACACGATCGATGTGATAGTTGTAAATGTAAAATTAAAATTAAAAAAGAAGATTTCGAAATTTGATTCGCATTTTAGAAGAGCGGATTTGGATAAAGACCGAAGAATAAGCGGAGCTGAAGCCGTGGCTCAGGTACTCTTTTCATTTTGTAGAAACCTGTTAATTCGATTGTTGACTGGTTTAGGATTTAATAATTTATTTATATCATTTTCGATCCCACTTAATTTTTATCTGTTGTTAGGATACATACTAGTAATTCGAAATCATAAATTTTGTTAGCCTAGTGTATATAATCAATATAAAAGTTTATTTAGGTTGAAAGTTCTGCATCACCCATTGTATGCCTGATCCACAGTTCGAAGGAGGACGTATTGTATGTAACTATAAATACCCTCTACCTCCCAAGGTAGAGGGTTGGACCTTTCATTCTAATCTAACCTTTTCTCTTTTGTTAATTTCTCTATCTAGAAAGGCTCCCATCTTCCATCTTTCTCTCTCTAAAATCTATCTCATTCGAACCATATTGTGTTATGTGATGTGTTTATGAAAACCAAAATGTTACACAACTTTTTATTAATGTTGTTATATAAAAGATAAGTAAACTCTTTTTTAATATTTAATAAAAACATAATTACTTTTAAAAAAAAGCATCCACACACTCTACTATAAAATGTAGCGTCTGTGTGAGTTATTGAGTTGATTGATAAAAATGAGTGATTTAAATGTTACAAACATTTTCAATTACACTTTAACTATTTACATCGTATATATACATATTTCACATAACTCTTAGCAATAAGTTGTAGTAGTAATAGTAAGTAAAATGGAATGGTAGTTCAAATAGTAGTAAAGAAAAGGAAAACAAAGGAGTTAATTACATGGATAATCCCTGTGGTTTGTCCCAAATTGCAACTTTCGTCCCTCATTTTTTAAAGTTGCATTGATCATCCCTAATTTGGAAAAGAATAACACCACCGATCCTTTTTTTAACTGTTGTTAAGTGAGTTCCGTTATAATTTACACGTCAGTCCTTTTGGTTAAAGAGTGTTGGATTGTCTATCCTTTATAATAACGACTGCTTATAATTTAAAGTTTTTCGACTTTAGTTACGTTTTCTTACATTTTTATCCGTTTTTATACGTTTTCATCCATTTTCTTACGGGTTTTATCCGTTTTTATTACGTTTTATCTGTTTTTATACGTTTTCATCCGGTTTTATCTGTTTTATACGTTTTTATCCGTTTTTATACATTTTCACCAATTTTCTTACTTTTTCATACGTTATTATCCGTTTTTATACGTTTTCATACGTTTTATCTGTTTTATACGTTTTTATCTGTTTTATACGTTTTATCCATTTTCGCCTGTTTTTATACATTTTCATTCATTTTTATATGTTTTCTTACGTTTTTATCTATTTTCATCCATTTTTATACAGTTTCATTGTTTTAATATGTTTTCATCCATTTTCTTAATAAAAATGTAAGAAAAACGGACGAAAGCGTATCAAACGTAAGAAAAATAGACGAAAACATATAAAAATGACAGAAAACGTATAAAAACGTATAAAAACGGTAAAAACGGAAAAAAAATGTAAGAATACGTATAAAAACGGACAAAAATGTAAGAATACGTACAAAAATGTAAGAAAACGTATGAATACGGATAAAAACGTATAAAAAGAACGAAAACATAATAAAACAGACAAAAACGTATGAAAATGTCAAGATAAAAATGTATGAAAACGGGAGAAAACGTATAAAAACGTATAAAACATATAAAATAGGACGAGAACGTATAAAAACGTAAGAAAAAACGGACAAAAACGTATAAAAACTATAAGATCAATGCAGTTTTAAACTATAAGGGACGAAAGTTGCAATTAGTGAGAAATCACGGGGACCATCCATATAATTTACTCGAAACAAAATAAAATTCCTTTGTGTGAGTTGGATCGATGTGATAGTTGTAAATGTAAAATTAAAATTGACACGATCTACTTCCTTTCATTCTTCCTTCCTTGCTTAATTGGTTTAAGATCTTGAATTTGATTGAATTGAAAAAAGAAGATTTCGAAATTTGATTTGCATTTTAAAAGAGCGGATTTGGATAAAGACCGAAGAATAAGAGCTGAAGCCGTGGCTTAATTAGGTACTCTTTTCATTTTGTAGAAACAACTTGTTAATTTGATTGTTGACTGGTTTAGGATTTAATAATTTATTTTAGAGGTGGCAAAATGTGCCCAAAAGCAAAAAAATGGGCTAAATGGGCAAATTTTTAAAAGATTTGGGCACATTTAGCCCCCTCATTTTTTTTAAATGGGCACATATAACCCATTGAAAACTTAAATGGGCACTAACGGGCACATTTTTTTTCTCAATTGTAGAACATTTTGATCGTTTTAAAAAAATATTTTTTTATATAATATATTTAAGTTTTTTAATATAAATAAGATATTACGTTTAAGGAATTTATTTCGTCATTTTGGGTCTTTTATTAAGCGATTTGTTTAACATGTGCCCATTTGGCCCGTGCCCGTGCCTGTGCCTGTTTAGCCCATGCCCGTTGAAACTCGTGCCCATTCTAGCCCCGTGCCCGTGCCCGTGCCCGCCCGGCCCGCCCATTTTGCCACCTCTAATTTATTTATATCATTTTCGATCCCACTTAATTTTGATCTGTCGTTAGGATACATACTAGTAATTCGAAATCATAAATTTTTGTTAGCCTAGTGTATATAATCAATATAAAAGTTTATTTAGGTTGAAAGTTGTGCATCACCCACTTCCTAGGACATTGTCTAGGTTCAGGGTTACTTAGACGCCTTTGGCTCTTATAGTTTATGGTGGTCAGGTTAATACTTTTAGTAATCCCAGAAAAAGTGAGTTTCATCATTTTCACGTTGGTCAAGATGTCCTATTTTGCATATTGCAAACAGAAATGAAATTTTCGAGTACAGACTTTATGCAGTTACATGTTGTTCTAGAAATGTTTGTCAATGATATCTTATATGATGACAACATCGGTGACTTTTTTTATAACATACCCAATTTTATCAATGAATTGCAGCAATCACAATCAACTAGTAGTTACCTTTATCCCCAAACCATTTTTATAAGAATTTGTGAGATGTTGCAATTTTCGTAAAATAACTTGAAGTGAAAACTACGCAATTCGGCTAAGAAGTTATAAATGAGCCTGTTTTATAGAAGATGGCGATATGATAGTGAAAGTCAAAATTAATCTTGGTCTTTTATACATGCAAAAGGCGTAGTGGTTGATTGCTAATGGACTGGCAAATAAAATTGTTATATTGCTCGTGGCATGTGCTGGATGAGGCTAGTAATAGTTTTGATATAATTGTTGAACTTGATTCGTGTATGAAAACGAGGAGGCATGATGGGGAGACAATGCCTTGGTAATGATTACTAGTCCAATGTTTTTCTAATTTTTTAAGTGAAAGCAATATAAAGGTCTTAGAACTTACAATTTCGTCCACACCGTCTGATTGTTATTCACATTCTAGTAATTTACATTTGATTGTGGATATTTATTTATTTTTGCGTCATGTAAGAAGGGTTAACAGGCTTGGCCGCTCTCCTATAATATTATGAATAACAAATGTATTAAATATGATTACTAGTTCGATGATTTTGAGAGGTTGTAAGATGTGAATATGATTGAGCCACTTTTGACTTGTTTGACCCATTCGACTTGGAGATAATGCAACCCTAGTCTACCCTATGTTAAATAGATGAGTCAAAACTGTTACATCTAGACTGAATACAAAAGAACGCCGCTTACTAAGGAGGGGGCCATTTTCATTGTTACTGTTCCGGCTGTTAAAATAAGGTCCGCTTGTCTAGGACTCGATCTTGGTACTAGTCCATAACGATCAAAGTCGAATCGTGAGCCTATTAGTGAAGCAAATTCAATGAAGCAACAACTGGTACCATAGAGAAGTGGCCATACAAAATTACTGTGTTAGATTGATGTGAATAGTCTCTCATTCTTCTTGTATGTCTTTGATCTCTGATTGAATCCTATCTATGTTTACAAATTACAATCCTAAGAAGATTATAGGACTATACTTTGACAAAATGAACAATTTAACCATGCATCTGGGTCATGTTTCTTATGATAATATATATTATTTAATTGCAGATATGGCAGCACGCTGATCAGAACCACACTGGCTTCCTTGGCCGTCAGGAATTCTACAACGCTCTTAAGCTTGTAACTGTTGCACAAAGTAAACGAGAACTAACACCAGATATATTAAAGGCGACATTATATGGACCTGCTTCATCTAAAATCCCTGCTCCCCAGATTAATCTTGCAGCTCTGCCTCCAGCTCAACTAAATGCATTGGGACCACGTCCTCCTACACAGCTCCTAGACCATCTGTTGGAGGAACTGGAATTGCTTCTGCCCCTATGTTTGGTGGTGATTTGTTTTCTGCTTCCCAATCTATATCCAAACAGTCATCATCCTCAACGCCAACACACACTGCAAGCATTCCACCCGTTTCTTCTGCAACTGTTCCTGTAACTTCGGAGCCCAGACTCCAGCCAAGATAGACCCACTTGGTGCATTGAATGCTTTTACAAGGCAGCCGACTACAGTCAACGGGGCCATCTCTACCAAGACCAAATTAACAGGCCGCGTCTCAAAATGCTAAATTTGGATATCAGGAAGAGAGAACACAAGTCCCAAATACAGAAAGAACACAAGTTCCCAACACAACGCTACCTCAGTGGCTAAAAATGACGCGGGCTAGTATTAACAAGTATTTCATGGAAGTTGACTGTGACAGAGATGGGAAAATCACTGGTGATCAGGCTCGTAGCTTATTTTTAAGTTGGAGACTACCAAGAGGTAAATGCTCTTTGTTGGATTTCTCATAAGAGATCAAATGCACTTTTACTTTATAGTTCATGCCACATACATTTTCATTTGTTATTGTACTTATTAACTTAATTATGCAGTCATGATCCAATGTATGATCACTGACTGCACAGACTTCTAGTTAAGGCTGCAAGCCACTTAGACCTTAGATAGGCCACATGGCTGGTCGTTTAGACAGTTAGATATGAAGGCAGTTATGACAGTTATTTGACTGTTATGACAGTTATTGTTAAAGGGTATAACTGTTGGTTCAAATGAACCAACACATCCTTTCCTGTCATGCCTTTTCACATACTATAAATAGGTTGTAATTAACAGTTATTTGATATCAATACAGTTAATTTTCTTGTTAACTTTTCCCTCCTTTTTCATTTTACTCTGCACTATTTTCTGCACAGAGTACTGCACATATTCCTGCACTTATTTTCACTCAAATCTCACTGCACAAATGGCACACTATCACTAACAAACTGAGACAAAATGGTCTAGACAAACTTACCCCTTTAGAGGGTCTGTTGGCACATCCAAAACTCTTAGCCTAATTTAATAGAGCATTACTACCTTATTCAACTCTTTCTTGAAAAATGATTTAATCTCTAGTGAAATGTCTTTCCATAATAGATTTCCTATAAACACGGCAAGACGTAATGTTATTATTCTTCGACAGAAATTCTGAAACAGGTGTGGGACTTGTCTGATCAAGATAATGACAGCATGCTTTCCATGAGGGAGTTCTGTATCTATCTGATGGAGCGTTCTGAGAAGGCCAGAATCTTCCACCAACACTTCCTAGTAATGTCTTGCTTGATGAAACTCTGCTGTCTCTCACGGGCCCACCCAATCCTTCTTACCGACCTGCTGGTTGGGGAGCTAATCCTGGTATACCTCTATACATCATGTAGACATATATTTTTAGAGTTGCAAAATGGGGGGTCGGGTGGCTCGAGACGTGTCAAAACGGGTTCGGTTGAAACATGGTAATTATAGTAACGGTCGAAACACGCCGGGTTGAGTTGTCGGGATGACACACAAGCATTTTCATAGATATGCTGGTTGGTGATGTACTCCTGGTTGGTAAACAATGATTAGGTAACTATTGTTTTACGCTACAGAAATAAATTTTGAAGTTGCAATAATTTGATAAAAAAACTCTCAAAACTTATAATTTGTGATAAAAATCTTTAAACATTTCAATCTTTGATAAAAACCTTCAAACTTTCAATTTTTTTAATAAAACCCTTTAACTTCTGAAAAATCTAAATAAAACCGTGTTGAGATTTTTGACGTGGTGATGACTGATGAGTAACCACTTACCTGCTGTCAATGCCAAATTTTAAGTTGCACCGAGCCACTGATGTTCTTTAAGCTTTTGAGACTTTTTATGCTGGAAACAAAGTTGGCTACTGATTATGCAATCAACACTTCCTGATATTACATTTCCCTTGTGCCATAACGAACTTTCAGTGATTCATCTCTTAAGCAGGGATCAAGTGGAGACACATTAATTGTTCACTCCTTCACTTAATATATAAAATGAAATTATTTGTAGACGATGTGAACACATGAAAATGTAAACCAAATACTATTATTACTGATAATGCTACTTTCCAAAATGAGTAGCTCTATCATTTTATTGATCAAGACAACCTGTTCTGAATGTTATTGAACCTTTTCTCTTCAGGTTCTGCCCCAGCAGCCAGGGATGCCTGGCGGCCAACAAATGTTGCATGCTAATATGAGGCCTCCCATGCCTGGTGGCCAACCAACGCAATATAATCAGCCGAAAGGACCGAAACTCTCCATGATAACTCATGCACATCAGATCAGTAATGGTGATCAAAATACTTCTCTTGCAGTTGCTCTTGAGACAGCCTAAGCTGAAAAAGTGGCAAATTTTTTTTTGTTCCTGATTGATTTGGAATTTTAATTTCATGTATGAACAGAAGATGCTTTATCTGGGTTATAATTATAATAGGTGCCTTACTTTGGATATAAATCGGTTAATTTCATGTAAACAGATTGACATGATTGTATCGTGTTAAATCACTGATACATAGGTAAACTAGATTGGTAATACCTAATGAATGCCTAACAGCTGTGATTTACAGTCTAATATAGCCATGGCATATATTTCTAACAGTTCATTTTATGGGGGAGGGGTCGAAGGGTGGTAGTGGGATCACGAAGTTGATGGACTAATGCAGTCATAGCTCTTTCCAATTGTCTTCCCTCAGATCATTGATTAGCTTTGAAAAATAGTCAATGGTGTTTACATGGATTCTTTTCTTAGTTGCTAGGGTATTTGTGCTGTGATTGAATTTGATTTAGTTGAACCGTTCGCTTAAAGATTTTCTCCATGTGACCTTTTTTGTCTGCTTTAGAATTCTCACTGTCGTTGGTTTCCATTGGTGTTAAAAGGTTGAAGATAAGAAGGAAATTCTGGATTCTAGAGGCGATGGCCTTCTACAGGAACAAAATGCAAGATCTCGTGAGTATCCATTCTTCTCAATATATGGATCAATGTCTGCCCATAAATTTTCTGCATTATACACTATATATGGGAAGACATGTGTATTCACCTCCTTTCTTCACCAGGTGTTATACAAAAACAGATGTGATAACCGCCTTAATGAGATTACAGAACGAGCAATAGCTGATAAACGTGAGGTATATTGGCGATTTGAAATCATGTCTTCTTTCTATCTTTTGATTTGGGTGTTTTCGTGGTTGTTGAGATTTGTCATTATCTAATTCCAGGCAGAGATGCTTGCTAAGAAATACGAAGAGAAGTACAAACAGGTGGCAGAAGTGGCCTCTAAGTTAACTATTGAGGAGGCATCTTTCCGTGATATTCTGGTAAAATCCCCTTTTTTATTCTCTCACACAAAACAAATTATATTTGCACCAAGAAAAACGATATACAAAACTATACGACCTGACAAAAACATGGTTTCCGTTGCTTTTTGACTTCGTCTATTGTGCTGATAAATCTAAACAATTCTTAGCAATTGCTAAAGCCCCTTCCACAGTACACCAACATTATTATTCACCATGCTGTGGGTGTTGTCCCTTTTGGTCTTACGTCAAAAAATGGGACCAGACTCACGAGCACATCGCTATAAGTCTATAATTCTCATGCCATAAAAGAAGTAATGAACGGAAAATGCTGGGAATTATGGGTGGCACATGGATGGGCAGGGTAATGGGTTTGGATTCTGTTGGGTTGCCGTGTTGACAAATTTGTTCTTTTTTTATTAAAGAAAAATTTAGTAAAATTTATTACAGTGCCTATTAATTTTGTTGTCAACACTCGTTGACTTTTAAACCATTTTGCCAGTTTTGACATAATTGCTAAACGGAACATATTTTTATTGAAGATATAGGGGCAGGTGGGAGTGAAGCAGATCAATTGTAAACGGAATATATGCTGATAAATTCCCATATTTTTGTTAATTGGATTGAATTTCCTTTTTTAGGAGAGGAAGATGGAGTTGAATCAGGCACTTGTGAAAATGGATCAGGGTGGCAGCGCTGATGGTATCCTTCAAGTAAGTTCAGTTACTTCCATATGATCCCATCATTTTTTTTCACCTTTTATTTTCAACAAATGTAAATTAATATTTCATTAAACATACATTTGACTGACCCAGGTTCTTGCTGATCGTATCCAATCTGATCTCAAGGAACTGCTGAAGGCTTTAACCGAACGTTGCAAAAAACATGGAACTCGAGTCACAGTTATTGGGCTTCCAAAGGGTAACATCTTTCATCTTATGCTATTAGAAATATCCCATTAGCAATAATGACAGAGTATTTGTATATTATCAAAATAAAATTATTGATATAGCGTTATGGTTTACCTACTTTGTTTATCAAGGCTGGGAAGCAGCTGGTAGTCCCACAGAGCAAAAAATATTTGAAAGTCCAACCAAGGAGGATCCATTTAACCATCTCGGAAAGAGCTTTGATGCAGACACAGAAAGGTACCATTCTGATTAAGTTTATGGCCTGATCTTTCACTGACTAAATACAACAAAACGTGTACCTATATCTTGTTTGGTGGAAAGATCTAAACATGCACTAGTCTATTGCTATTGTTTTCATTTTTTGTTTGTAAAAAATAATTGAGTTCGATCTTCTTCTGTTAGGGGTTTTGATGACCAAGGATGTGGTACTTTTGACAACAATGTTGATGTAGACACAGCTAAGGTGAGTTCATATCTTCTTTTTTCTTTCAATTTTATCATCGCATTCAATGGATAGTGTATAAGGTTATAAAAGTGACAGCAAGCATAGGAGTATTACAATGTAAGGTGGAAAAATGCTACATTTCAACGCATTACTCTAGAGTGGACCTGGAAACTGAATCAATCTTAAACTGGTTTTGTATCAGTCGCAAACCGTTTTGGTATGCATGTCATAATTAGAAAAACGTAAACCTAGAACAAAGCTGTTTGAAGATAAAAAACAATTGGAAACGTATCTCTGTTATAAACAATTGGAAACGTAAACCTTGCAAAAAACTTCATTTATACAGGATGCCAAACATGGGAAGCATGGAGAGTTATTTCTTTGAATCCAATAGCTTCACTGCAAGTCCAGGGAAAAGTGATTCCCCACAAGGCAATAATAGTTTCTTCCAGAAAAAGAGTCCATTTGGGTTTGATGATTCGGTTCCTGGCTCACCGGCTTCTCGAGCTGGCACCTCACCACGATACAGAGGGGGAGGAGCAGATAATTCTTTCTTTGATAATTTCTCGAGATACGACTCTTTTAGGGCCACTGACCGAGGTTCTTCCAAACAAGAAACCTTCTCGAGATTTGATTCCATGAGCAGCTCCACACAGGATAATAACTTCTCAATATTCGACTCAATGAGCAGCACGACACAAGACCATAGTTTCGCAAGGTTTGATTCAATGAGTAGCAATGCTGGTTTTGACCATGGTCATACATACTCATTTGATGACTCAGATCCCTTTGGGTCAAGCGGACCGTTTAAGGTGTCGTCAGAAAGTCAAACGGGGGAAAATGAAACTGATAAATGGGCATTTTAGTTTGGAGTTTGGTGGTGTTATCACGCTGTAAAGAGGGTTTTTTGTATTCATGAAGGGTGGGATTACCAGCATTTTTTTTTCTTCTACTTGCTTGAAAGTTTGTGTTTGTATCACTTGCTTGTCTTTGATTGCATTGTTTTGGATTGCGATTAGTATAAATATCTGGTTTTGATTGTTAGAAGCTTATTTTAAAAATAATGTACGCTAAAGTTGTTATACGAACAGGGTTGATAGTGTTGATGCCACTACATCAATGTACTTTATACACAAAACATGTGCTCACACTCACACACGCACACACACATCTCAAGTGCCTCCACTCCGGTTTTCTCCTTTCCTCCTGGTGATCCAATTTTTAATTATGTAGACCTCTAATATAGATTAATGATTTTTTGTGAAGAAAGTGGCATGGCAGTTCTCCATGGTTTTGGACTTTGTAGTGCAACTGGTATCGTCCAAGTTGCATTTGGTAAATCAGTTCTCTAAAAATTCTTGCCACCCGTAAAGTTTTTTGATTACATGATAACCGCCGCCACAACTATGGTACCTTTTGAGTTGTAATAATGAGATATTCATCAGGCACTAGGTATTGCATGACTTGAAAACGTATTTATATAGCTGAACATGCACTTACAGGGTTTAGAAGTGGGATTAAATATAGATTTAGGGTCAACCCACCTTTATTACTTAAATTGTGATTTGAGAGTAGAATTATTCAAATTATTAGAAGCAAGAAGATCAACTGAACATAGTATTACTTTACAAATTCTCGAGATTGTTAACTGAGAAAATAGTATTACTTTCAAAAGATAAACTGAAGCAAGGTTTAACATCTTACTCTACACATTGCAACTTCAAAACACCACAATTTATTCTTGATTCATCGGAAATCCAAAAATCTACAAACAAGAGATAAACCATTTATACTCATTTACATTTCATCAAACACCTACACAAAAGCTCTATATCTACATAAAAAATTCTGATTAATCAAGAATTATTATATGTATCGATGATTTGTGCTTGTGAGTTGTAACCTAAAAACCGATGACTCTGTCTGCAGGTAAATTATCTGGGTTAATAAATTTACCTTTTATGAAGATTTGTAGAATAAGTTTTGCCGGGAAAAGTAAATGCATTTCATCAAACACGTGGTGGGTGGTTGAAAAAGTAAATCATTTTCATTAATTTTTAACATAATATATATATATATATATATATATATATATATATATATATATATATATATATATATATATAAAACATTCACGATTAATAAATCACACTTGTAATTGCTGTTAAAATCAAAACTATATTGGACTACCATGTCCAGAAGCTAAACTTTCCGCCAAAAGGCCCCCAATAGCTGATGGCCCCACCATGTTGTGATAGAGTTGGGAGGTCTCGTAACAAACTCGAGTCTTGATGTAAATCTCCATCACAAATTAGTCTTATACCAATCTCCTTCACTTCCATTTCCATTTCCATTTCATTATTCTTTTCAAGACAAAATGTTACAAAATTCTTTGCTTCCTTCCATCCCCGATATCTTTCCCTCGTATAATGCAACCATGTCATATATGAATCTTGGATTCCTATCACCTCATCCTTCAAATAATCCTCTCCAGTCCCAAACCTGATCGGTTCACAAACAGGAAACACTATAAAACAGTAACTAGATATTACTTGGAATAAGCTCTCCAATTAATCAGAAAAATATTTGCTTACAAAAACTGATATTGAATACCCACATACAAACCACAGCTCGGTTTGTTTATATAGGTGTTAGAATTTGCTTTCTAATCCTACTACAATTCTAATAAAGCTAGATAGTCCTTAACAAATAAGGAGTCCTAATTAGACTAGAATTGTAAACTTCCATATGCTTGGAAACTGTTTTGTCTTTCCATATGCTCGGTTCTTTGGACTGCACATTAAGCTCGTGACTTTTGAACTACTCATTAGCTCGAGTAGAACATTAGACCAACATTCACCCCCCTAATTTCTGACTCGAGATAGGTAGGTCTTCAACTCCGAGTAACTCTTGCATTTCCTTGAACTTAATCCTTGCGAGAGCTTTCGTCAGAATATCAGCACGTTGTAACTCACCTCTTACAAACTACTTGGACTTGGTCTCTTTCAACACACTCTCGGATAAAATGATAACGTGTGTTTATATGCTTGCTTCTCCCGTGAAAGACTGGATTTTTCATAAGTGCAATAGCCGATTTGTTGTCAACAAATAAGACCACCACTCTTTCTTCCATTCCGGTTATTTCACTCAACAACCCACGTAACCATATCCCTTGACACGCGGCTGAAGTTGCAGCCATGAACTCGGCTTCACAAGACGATAAAGCCACCGTGTTTTCCTTTTGTGAGCACCAAGTGATAGGTGATTTACCTAGATAAAATACATGCCCAGTTGTGCTTCGACCATCATCTTGGTCCATAGCAAAACTACTATCACTAAACCCCACTAACTCCTTGGTCTTCTCTTGGTTGTATCGTATTCCAAAATTCAAACTACCTTGGATATACCTTAGTATTTGTTTCACAGCTGCCATATGTGATTCTTTTGGTTCTTGCATGTAACGACTAACCAAACCAACCGAATAAGATAAATCAGGTCGAGTGTCTAGTAAATACCTTAAACAACCAACTCGTCGTCTATATAATGTTGCATCAACCAGCTTTCCTTCCTTGTCCTTGCTTAACTTCATTCCAGGTTCTAATGAACATTGAGTAGGATTCGCTTCATGCATCCCAGCATCTTTCAAGATCTTCTTTGCATAGCTTTCTTGACTTATTGAGATACTCGAATCCTCTTGCTTTACTTCAATGCCAAGATAATAGCTTAACTTTCCCAAGTCACTCATATCGAACCTTTCTTGCATTTGTCTTCCTACCAAACAAGATTCACACAACTTGTTCTCTTGATGAATTATTGGCAACTTTTCAACCATGCCCTTCGTTGCCATTAATTCCATCGTCTCGAAATTAATGTGACCCATCCTAGCATGCCATAACCAAGCATCATCTTCCATCTTTGCTTTGAGACACACCGGACTTCCAACTTGGAGCTTAATCTTGTAAAGTCTATTACTTGTTCTAGGAACCTTCATCAGAAGCTTGCCATCTGAATCACGCATAGTAAGAAGATTACCTTTCATACGAATGTCACATCCGCCTTCGGTAGCTTGCCCAAGACTAATTATGTTGCTTTTTAGCTCGGGTAGGTAATAGACTCCAGTGATTAACCGTTGCTCACCCGTTTTCCCTTCAATGATTACCGAACCCTTTCCTTTTATCTCGATGTAGGAGTTATCACCAAACTTCACTCTGCCGGAGATATTCTCATTCAACTCCGAAAAGTATTCTCGGATCCCCGTCATGTGATTACTTGCTCCATTATCCAAATACCAAGTGTCTTCCTCGTTTGGCTTAGTATTCAATTGGTTTGGGATAATCTTTTCTTCATTCAAGAAAACTACTTCTTGAACGCTTTTCATCATAAAAAGTGTCGGGTCATCATCATCCTCCGTTTGCAAAAGGTTTGATTCATGCTTTTGCTTCTGTTCACTTCGTTCAGGGCAGTTAGAAGCAAAGTGACCATATTCATCACATCTGAAGCATTGAATCTTTGAAAGATCTCGACTTTTGTTCTTCTTTTGCTCCGTATTGCTCCCGGAGTTGTTACGGTTGTGGTTATTAGCTTGACCACTATCATGAGATTTGTTTTGAGAAGAAAAGTTTTGACCTTTACCGTTGCCACCAGAGGAATTCCTTCCTCGACCTTTCTTATCATATCTTTCAGCCCTTCCGAACATCAACATGCCTTGATCTTCAGAAGTGGTGTCAACACCCTTCATTCTTCCTTCAAAAGCTTTCAACCTTCCAATTGCTTCTTGAAAAGACATAGTATTCAAGTCAGCAAATTGTTCTATTGAGGCAACAATTGCAACATACCTATCCGGAACGGATGCAAGTAGCTTCTTAACAAGTTTCTTGTCTTCATAAATTGTTCCCAAGCTATTTACTTCAGTTACAATTTTGCCCAACCTAGCCGCAAAGTCATCGATTGATTCGTTGACTTTCATCTTTAAAGATTCGAATTCCGTCTCCAAGGTTTGCAACCTTGCATCTCGAACCCGTTCAACACCCACATACCTGGTCTTCAAAGCTCCCCAGATTTCTTTGGCTGTGTTAAATTGTGAAACTTGAAAAACAAGTTCTTCTGGAATCGCCTGGAAGAGTAACGCTACTGCCATGTGATCTTGCTTAGCAACAACTTGTGTTCCTTCCCCTGGTTCCAGTGTATCGAGTATTCCATGGACTCGGAATACCGCTTTAACTCTTATTGCCCATATGTTATAATTCGTGCTTGTTAACATTGGACATTGAAGAGCCGTTTTAGTATGTTCAATTGGTGGTTGACTCGACTCGCCTTGCACCATCCTTCTTGAACGCCTTTTGTAAGTTACCGGTGTAGTTGGATTATCTTCCAGCCCTAGAACAAGCTTGTTTTACTTCTTGCCTAAGTAAACCAAGTGTAAAGTTTTAAACTTTATCGACTTCTTCGAACCCTTTAGTCTTCTGCTTGGAACCCTTCAGAAATCGACTACTCTTGGAACCCTTGTGATCGACTTCTGCTTGGAAACCCTTCAGAGATCGACTACTCTTGGAAACCTTGTGATCGACTTCTGCTTGGAACCCTTGTGACTACTGCTTGGAACCCTTCTGTGATAATCGACTTTGGAATCCCTTCTGCTTGGATAAAACCAAGAACCTTGGTCGACTTATTAAAACCTTCTGCTTGTTTTAAAACCAAGAACCTTGGTCGACTTAGTAAAACCTTCTGCTTAAGAACCGCTGTTTGAATAACCTGGTCGATCCTTCTTGATAATTAAAACCCTTGGTCGACTGGCTTCTTGCAACCTAGCTCTTGATACCAATTCAAGTCCCAAACCTGATCGGTTCACAAACAGAAAACACTATAAAACAGTAACTAGATATTACTTGGAATAAGCTCTCCAATTAATCAGAAAAATATTTGCTTACAAAAACTGATATTGAATACCCACATACAAACCACAGCTCGGTTTGTTTATATAGGTGTTAGAATTTGCTTTCTAATCCTACTACAATTCTAATAAAGCTAGATAGTCCTTAACAAATAAGGAGTCCTAATTAGACTAGAATTGTAAACTTCCATATGCTTGGAAACTGTTTTGTCTTTCCATATGCTCGGTTCTTTGGACTGCACATTAAGCTCGTGACTTTTGAACTACTCATTAGCTCGAGTAGAACATTAGACCAACATCCTCAATAAAATTTGGAGAGTAATTTTCTGCAGTGATCAAAGATCCATCAAAGTTCCTTACAGAGTATCCTTTAAATGTTCCGAAAGGCTTTTTGAACTTGAAAACAACACAAGTTCCAAATCCCCTAAACTTATCATAACACCAATCTGATTGTAATTCGACCTTCACATGATTTTCCGTACTTCTATTTGTAAACCACTCTGGAAATCTATTCCCGTGATATACTATATCTAACTGAGAATGGTCAGTGTCATGCAAGAAGAATTCACATCTGTTATGGAAACCCAAATTCCCAAGGAAAGCAGAAAGCTGGCGAATAGAACCTTGGGAAGTTATAGATGAGTCAAGACACTGAGTCTTCGATATAGACCCCTCGCTATCAATGGTAACATTCTTAAACAACTTTGGACAATTTCTAAACAAACTATTTAGCCTATACGTGAATGGGTCTTTAGATGATCCCGACACTTCTCTTAAGGAGGTGCAATCAGATGCCTCCATATTCCACACGCTAGGTGGAAGTTCAGGCAACACTTCTAGCTTCTTGCAACCATTAACATTAAGCCAATTAAGACTAGAAAGTTGACTCAAACTTCCAGGCAAGTAAGTAAAATTGTTCTCTTCCAAGTATAGCTCCTGTAGACATGATAAGCCTCCAATGCTCTCAGGCACTTCTAATAATTTGTTCCCTGACAAGTATAGATGTTGTAGACATGATAAGCCTCCAATGGCATCGGGCACTTGTACTAAATTGCAGTATCTGAAATTCAGAGACTTTAACATATGTAAACCAGTCACCGAAGAAAATACTGATCTTTGGGGATGTTGTTGTTTACTTAGTAAACCAAAATGACCTGTGATTGAATTCCACCATCTAGGTTGAATCCTCCCATGGCCACCGAATGACAATGATTCAAGGTTTATTAGAGAGGATACAAAAGAAGGAAGTTCGGTTATGGCAGTTCTGTCAATATGAAGTTTTTTTAAGGTCTTGATCTGACCCAATGCTTCAGGGAGTTGGTCAACTTTTAGGCAACCCGTTATTTTTAACACGACAAGCCTCTTGAGCATTCCAATTGAGGGATGAACGCTAACCAAATTCACACAACCTTCAAGACTTAACTCTTCGAGATTTGTAATGTCTGAGAAGTCAGGGGTGGTTGTTAGGTTACAACAGTACCTTAGCTTCATTACTTTCAACCTTCTAAAGCACTAACATCGATAGAATAAGAAATAAGAAGATAAGTTCTCGGATCATTAGATATCAAATAGGAAAACATGTGTGTATAAGAATATACCTTAGGTGTTGTCCAAAAATGTTTTATGTTGCTGTAAGATAGGTCAATGGCCACAATGTTTTCTGGATAGAAATCTGAAGGTAAATACTTGAAAGGGCATCCATGCCAACAAAACAACCTTAGCTCATTCGACAAAAAATACAAACTTCCTGAGTACTTCACATTGAAACCCTTCAATTCCACTTTCTGATCATATTCTTCCTCAGCATAAATTTTCAGGATCCGCAACTTTTTCATATGTGCAAAAGCTTTAGCGTCTATGTGAACCTTTTGACTAGATTTGTGTAACAAAAGGACTAGGACTTCAACTGCTTCAGTTATTGGCACCTGGAAAAGCAAGAACATGTAGCTTCATTAGGATATTTTGCTAATACTTTAATGTAGTGAAAAAAGAATCATATACCGCCACTTACCTTCTTTTCACTCAATACATTGTAAACTTCAAAAGAATTCCACAATCTCCTCTGTTTCCCAGTCATGATAGATTCTTCATGAATGATTTCCCTTGCCATTGCTTGAATCAAGTCATGCATTTGAAGTGACATGTCACTGGAGATTGTAATTAATGACTTATCAACTAGAACTCTCATGTTTGTATCTGCAAAAAAGTTACAGCCATCTAGTACGCTTGTTACAAAATCAATGTGTTCTCCAATGAACACACATGTGATGTCAAGTAAGATATTTTGCTGTTGGTAGTTTAGCCCATCGTAACTTAAACGAAGCACACTTTGTATCTTTTCATTCGGATGTACTTTGAGCCTTTCCAGTTCACTTTCCCACTGACCCACAGTTTTGCCATATAAAAAACGACCCAAAACTTTGAGGGCCAGAGGGTGACCTTGCACATATTTCACAACTTTCTCAGAAACATATTTGAATCCTGTAGAAGGATTTTTTTCCTCAAAGGCAAAAGAATAGAAAAGCTCAAGAGATTTTTCCCTATCTAGAAATCCCATCTCATGGATTTCATTCACTCTATGAGATCTTAGGAGCTGTTTATCTTTACCAGTGAAAATGATCAAACTTCCTGGGCAAAACCATGTAGGTGAACCCGTTAGTGCTTCTAACTGCTCATGATCATCCACATCATCCAAAACAAGTAGGATCGGCTTACATGATATCCTTTGCTTTATTACCATAGCTCCTTCAGCAACACTTGATATTTTAAGATTTTCTGTTTTCATGATCTTTCCAATCATTTGCATTTGGACTTGAGTTAGGTCTTGCTGTTTTCTGACGTCGTCACAAAAGCAACTTCCCTCAAAGTGGACATACATCAAGTTATAAATAGCTTTGGCAAGGGTCGTCTTTCCTATTCCGCTTATACCACATATTCCAATCATGTTAACCTTATCTGACCCAACAAAGCATGACAAATCTAATTTGTCGAAATGAAAATCTATGCCAACAAGGTTTTCACCAACATGCAAGGGTCCGTCACATAATGTTTTGAGGATTTCTCTGGAAATGGAATCTATGAACTTGGACTCAAACCTGTTTACCACAAAGACACAATAAGTAAGAGAAACTACATAGTGTTAAGCTTTAGTAGAGCTACAAGATAATTACACAAAAACAAAAAATTTACCCATTTGTCATGTCCTGGAGATCCCATCCAGATAAGTTAGCCGCCATAAATAAAGCTTCCTTCCATTTATCGACCTCTGTTCTATTTAATACATCATGTTTGGCAAATGCTTTAGCGTAACTCCTTTTTTGCTTCCTCACCACATCAGGCTTGGCATCATAAAAGATGATCCGAGCCTCATGTTTAGGATCTTTAATCTGCTTGCACTCAAGTATTTTCACAAGTTCCCTCAAACACCATGATGAAGAAGCGTAATTTTTGGAGAAGATAACAATCAAAAACCTCGATTCTTCAATGGCTTTATAGAGATGAGGAGATATCTCTTCTCCTTTAGGCAGTTCGTTGTCATCTCTAAAGGCATGAATTCCTTTTTGTTTGAAATCATTGAACAGATGATCCATGAAGTTTTTGCGGATATCTTCACCTCTAAAACTTACAAAGACATCATATTTCCATCGATGAGGAATGGAAGATGCAACCATGATTAATGATGAAAGCTGCATTAAGTTGTTTGAAAATTTTAAACTTATAATTATTTAATAGTGAAGCTTTCATTTGTATTTTATAAGTACTATGTACATGCATTTTGTTATATAATGTATGTTTTATTATTACAATGATCTCTAAAGAAAAAAATGAAATGTAGAAAATCAATTTAGAGTAAATTACATGAATAGTCTTGTATACAAAAGGTTCATATTTAGTCTCTAAATCTTAAAATTACACTGATAGTCCTTATGGTTCTCAAATAAGCACACATCGTCCCTAGCGCCATTATCATTTTATAAATGACGAAAATACCCTTAAGTTTTCAGCCAAACACATGCACCTACACTTACATATTCCTCGACTACACATAATCTAAACGCCTCTTTTGTTAAACCTTTCTATGTACCGATGAAAATAAAAGTATTAGTAGTTTATAATTATTGTTGATGTGCGAATCTAGCATTATAAAACCTCTTTTAAGCTTAGTAATAAATTGAAATAATAAATACGCGTATTATTAAAACTAATTACTATTGATTTTTTTATATATACCAAATTTTCATAGATTTTAATCACGCCTTGAATAATCTCGACATATTTTAATCACGTCTTGGATAATCTCGATATTTATAGTCAACTTTTCATTAACTTAAAAATAAAGGTTACTAAAGAAGAATATCCTGTACTTTAGATTGGCTGGCGAAGTTCGATTGCCATATTTATTATTCAATATAGTGATATTTTTTTAAAGTTTGGGTGGATAACTGAGAGATATGTGTGTGTTGACTCAGAGGTTGTTTGGGTAAAATTGAAATGATATTATTGTTGTTTACATAATGTTAATGTTGTAAGGGACCATCAGTGTGAAGATTTGAGAACCACAAGGACTGTCAATGTAATTTGTAAGACTTTAAGGACTAAATACGAAATTTTGGTATAGCTACAAGGATTATCCATGTAATTTACTCATCAATTTATGAGTTAAGCTCGACGTTTGAGGTGAGGTCGTGGATTAAACATGAACTAAATATATTCGCGATCATGAGCTTACTTATAAACAATGAGCCATAATGTTTTGATTTTAGTTTAAAAAATAAAAAAATAATAATAAATAATAAATAAAATAAACAGCGGTTAACAATGTTACTTGTGAAGATTAGCCAAAAAAAAGTAACGTACTATAAATTATTTAACATCTAGACGTAAAGCAAGTTAGCAAGAATTCATCAGAGTGCTCAATAACATAAATTAATTCAATAAAAGCCTCTCCATAACTATAATTATTCTATTTGACTGTAAACTTTATTTATGTTTATGGTATTAAGCAAAATTTACAACAAAATATGATTTTCTAGTATAGAAATGAGTTAACAAGCAGGCCAGAATAAGATACTAAACAAATGAAAAGTGTAAAGAGAGAAGAGGACTTACAAATTTTTTGATTGGTCAAGAAGCAAAGAGTGGATATGAACAGTGGCGGAGGCATGTGGAGGCGAAGGTGGGCCATGGCCCACCCACAAATCTTTAACTTCTGTACATTTACATTAGCCCAATATAGTAAAGTGTCAATATTGTTGTTTTTTGGCCCATCACAAAAGCTGATATAGTTATACTTGTACTAGTCAATTTCTAAAAATCCTAAATGTTATACAATTTAAATGATCATCCCATATTAATTGTTATATAAACAAGAATTAGCTAAACAATCCTCAACATTATGTCAAGTTCTAAATGTCTTTAACAAAGTTTTGGCCCCCCCATAAACAAATTCCTGGCTACGCCCCTGGATATGAATAATGCAAATAACAATGTAATGATAATTCTCCTCTCCGTCAAACCTCAAGTTAAATAATAATGCGAGAGCTGACTTCAGGTCTCCAAAACATACACTTCTAGTCCTCCTATTTTAGATAAGTTGAAACTTTAGTTTTAGCAATTTACATTCATATGTTTCATTGAACATGTTGAATCATTTTTCTAAATATAGAATGGCAAAATGATCGGTTATAACAAAATTAACAGATTGTTTAGCTTGAATGGTGGTGCAATAATTGGCTACAAGAGATTTTTTTTTTTTTTTTTTTTTTTTTGCTTTTTTTCTTTGACGAAGTTGAGGGCTAACTTTGTATTCTTTTGAGACCTAAGGATTAAAGATGAAATTTTGAAAAAGAAAACATGAAGAAGAAACGCGTATTCTACTCTGAATTGGATATGAGTTTGTATTTCCTTGACTTTGAATATCCGTTAGTCTTACTATACTAAATGCCAACCAAGAAAAAAGAAGACAAAGTCTTCATCTAGAACTTTGACATAACTCATATGTACGTTTACCATTTCATGCAAAGCCATATATCATATCATGTGCAACAGTGCAAGTGCAAGTGGATAGAACAGTAACCATACATTACTTTTGGCATTATAAAAATCTGTAATCTTTTACGTTAATGGAGGGAATGAGAATTGAAATTGACCCAAGCAGTCTTTGTCGTTTGCTACTTTGATTTAATCATATAGCAAATATATATATCATTTCCTAGAGAGATTAGCTATCTCAAATTAGCCTCTTATCATCATGTCTACTAACTCATCTGCCTCATTTTTAATAATTTCGTGTTCAGTTATAGCCATAAATTAATTAAATGCTCAAATTTACATCGACCAATGATAGACTTTTTACATAGTTTTTAGCTCTAGTTTACTCTTTTGTAAACTTCCTCCCAATTACATCCGATACACTTAGTCGAATAACATATCAAAACAAAAACCAATGTTCTTGGGCCATATAAATATGATGAGTAAACTATACCTCAATTGGCAAGCAAGAACTTAGTCTCGACAAGCATGGTAGATAATCTTTTCCAGATATTTAAACTGCAACAACTTCAAAACAAAAACCAATGTTCTTAACTGCAATTACACATCGGCAGGTAGCAAATTTAAACAAGTTGACGAGTAATAGCTACCAAACAGTTAGCCAATAAAATAGTCCATAATATCTACTGATCTACATTTCAACAAACACCTCTGGGTGGTACATGAAAGGCTCATTATAATATGGGTCAATTAAAGAAACACACTGTCAAATAGATAAAAGAGTACCACAGTAGTGGTATCACAAGAAGCACCACCTATATAGTCTCAAGAAACCACCTGGGTGATATTGACAACCTGATGCAGGGCATGGTTAGAACCAATTGGTGTTAGATTTTTTTGAGTTTTGTAACTAGCTAGATGGGAAAATGCCAGGGCTCGATATGGTTGACTATTATTAATATGCATTTTATAAGACTCTGTGAGACTTATAAGAGCCCTGTTTATGTTTATGTTTATGTTTATGTATAAGTGTTTATCCCAGGTACAAAGTAGGTGGAGTCCAAGAATAAGGGAAAGGCAATTTGGAATAGTACATAACGAAGATTAATCTTTTGAACCCATGTCAATACCACTTATGTGCCTCTCTTGAATGTGTAATCATGTATATAGCGAAAGATGTGTTTTTGGAAAACGGGTTGAAATCTGACCAGTATGTAAATGGGTCGAAACACATGTCGGCAGCTACCTCAAGGAACTGATTACTAGCCGCAGCTGCTGTTTTCACTGTTGAGTGTATTCTCAACAGTAAAAAGAACTGGACCAGAACCTGTGAGGTGGAGTGGAGTGGAGGAACAAGTTATTGACAACCTGGGTGCGGGTAATGAGTTTGGTGTTAGACAAGAGCTCTGTTTGTCCAGATTGTCCCAGGTACAACACTACTACACAATCTGCTTTTATCCACAGATTTTTTCCCACGAAAACAAAACTGTGTGAAATTTCCCACGGAATACCAACAAATTACACACCAAATTGTTGACCAAATTTCGGTGGGAAATATGTCGTAAATTTCCCACGGATTTCTCACTATTTACACACTAAATTGTTGACCAAGTTTTTGTGTGAAATCCGTCACAAATTTCCCACAGATTTGTGACAATATTCAGACTATTCGTGTTGATTAGACGTCCGTGGGAAACTAGTGGCACATTTCACACATATTAGCCACAACCAAAATTATGTGGCAAATTTAAAATAACTTTTTAACTTGTCCGTGGGAAATCTGTGGGTCACTAGCCACGTATTTCTCACAAAATGTTGTTTTTGTGTTAGGCGTGGGAAATACGTCAGTACTTTCCCACGGATTTCCCACAAAAAATATATTTTTTTGTTTATGTATAATTACACATTCCCACATTACTTAATATGTCTTCATATGTGTTTGGTGGTTTATTATTATATGTGCTTGTTTATTAATTTAACTATTATGTTAGTATCAAAAGTGTATGTGTGTAACAAACCATTGTATATGTGTGGATATCTACACGTATATGTTTCGTATGTCTGTTTATGAACTTCATTGTATCTCTATATGTTTTGTATGTAGGTAAACGGACGTTATAAGCGTGAACGTGTAACTATATTAGAAAATTAAAAGAAAACGATTATCTCTGTGGGAAATTCGTCGGTAATTTTCTATGGATTACCTACCAATCTAATTAAGCCGTGGAAAATATGTGTCTAAATACCCATGGATTTCCCAAAAACAATATCGTTTTTATGTTTCTGTATACTTACACATTCCCCCATTATCTTGTATATCTTCATATGTGGTTTGTAGTTTCATATTTTATGTGTTTGTTTATTAATGTAACTATTTACGTGAGTATTATAAGTATATGTGTAGGTTTAGGTATAATCTTATTATGGAACAAACCATTGTATATGTGTGAATATCTACACTTGTATGTCTAGTATGTTTGTTTATGACCTCCATTGTATCTATATATGTTTTGTATGTAGGTATACGGACGCGGGATACATGAACGTGTAACTATATTAGAAAAAGTAAAAGAAAATGATTATGTTTATGAAAAAGTCGTCGGTAATTTCCCACGAGTTACCTACGAATCTCATGAATCCGTGGGAATTATGTGTGTAAATATCCACAAATTTCCCACAAACAATATCGGTTTTATGTTTCTGTATACTTACACACTCTCCCATTACCTAGTGTGTCTTCATATGCGTTTGTAGTTTCATATTTTATGTGTTCTTTATTAATGTAACTATTTATGTGAGTATCATAAATGTGTACATACCATATCAACCGAAAGCATTATACAAATCAATACCAATCTATACCCCATGAGTAGATGTTGATCTATACTTCTCTACAATACCACTTATTTTGCCTAACACTTTACCGATTCCCGTATCAATATCATTAGCTAGCTATAGTGAACACATCAATGATACCGTAAAAAAACCGTAGTCACTTTGTCGTTAAAATACTAAATCTAACCTTGTGATATAATTAACCCTGTAAGAATTATAAGCTCTATCAACCTTTAGCCAAAGTTATATAAAACATTAACTATATGGACACCAAAATTCAGTTATAACTGAACCGAACAAAACTAAAAATTCATTTTTCGGTTTGGATATGGTTTTGGCTATCTGAACCGAAAACGAATTTCCATAAATATATGTACTTTTTATATATTTATATATAAAAAAATACCATTAAATGTTATCCTAATATATAAAAAAAACTTTTTATGCTTGAAATAATTATATTTGCCAAAAATCTATATAATAAATTTAAAGAAAATATATAACTGTGTAATTCGGGTTATTCGGGTCAACCTGAAAACCTAAACGAATTCAAATTCGGTTTTGGTTCGGTTCGGTTCGGTTGAATTCTAGTTCGGTTCAGTTCGGATTTCGGTTTAACGAGGAAATTTTTTTTAATCGAACTAACCGAACCGAATAAACCAAACAACCCGATAACCGAACCGAGTATGCCTTGTGACAGCCCAAAATCCGGATAGGCCCATTTACTCTTATCAAATTCGGCTAGAAAGCCCAAGACACGACCAACTATTCTCATTTAGATAACCCTAAACCTAAATATCCTCCATCTACTCGCAGCCAACCAAAAAAAGTGTACTTCACTTGCTTTCTCTAATATCTACTAGCAGCTACTGAATCTCGAATCTCGAACACATCTTTTAATAGTTTTCATGTTACTATAAGGTAATATTTTAACATCTTTTGATCCTTAAATCTATATGATTAAAAGCTGTAGTATATGATTTAAGTGAAAGATGTAGTAAGTTTTCAAGTTTAGTTTTCTTTTAAAGTTTTTTGGTTTTTAAGATCGATTGCAATAGCCCACTCGCCGGAATCAGCCATGGTATATCTTATTTGCTTTTGTTATTTTAGTTTCTTTAACGTTTTTTCAATTGTTTTTGTGTGCTTATTCTTTTTATTTTTTTATTGTAGATCTTGTAATATTTGTTAATTTGGTTCACTTGAAACAGTCCCGGGGAAGCAGATGTCAAATTTCTTGGAAGAAACTGCCGGAAAGAGTTTTCGGAGTTACGGACAAATAAAAGATTGGAAAAAGATGGAAGATAAGATGTATAATGCAATAAAACAATTGTAGTTTTTTGTGTTTTTTGCCTAGATGTAATATGTATTAAGTGATTTATGTGTTTTTTTCTACTGGAATGGTTTCCAAATTTCTTCATATTGGAATGGTTTCTGAATTTGTATCAAGTGTATAATGCAATAAAATAATTTGGTATTTGATTCATGGGAAGGGATCCAATAAGAAGAATAATTAAAATGAGAAGGGTAAGAAGTAATTCTAGCCACACATTTTAATATGGGAGGGAAATTTTGAATGAAGATGCATCCATTTTTGTAGGTGCATCTAGAATGAGTGGTTGTGGTTACTTCCTATCCTTCTTATTTTTATTATTCTTCTTATTTGATCCTAACTCTTTGATTCATATGGTTTCCGAATTGCTTTCATGATTCGTGTGTATAATATATTTGCCAAAAATTAAAAAAAAAATAACATATCAGTAAACTGTGAAAAAAAAACAAAATATATAAAATAATAAAAATTTATTGAATTATATAAAATTTTAATCATGTTTCACCCAAAAAAATTCACAAGAAATCTGTGGGAAGGTTGTGGGAGAAAAATCCGTGGGAAATCTTTTTTGAAAAATTGTGAAAAACCTCCGTGGGAAGTTTTTTATGAAAAATTGTGAAAAATTTTTAGGAATACATCCGTAGGAAATCGGTGGGTAATAAACCTACACATTACACACAAAGATATCTGTGGGAAAAGTAGTCAACGCAGTGGGAAAATCTGTGGGAAAATATTTACCCACGGGGTTTTTACACACGGAATATTTCCGTGTGAAATCCGTGGAAAAGGGCCCTTTCCCACGAGATTTCCCACCGATTTTACCGTGGGAAAAACCTGTTTGTGTAGTAGTGCAAAGAAGGTGTGGATCAAGGATAAGGGAAAGGCAATCATGGAATTGAAGCGGTGATTAATACTCTTCTATGCTAGTATATTGGTGAGGAGTAATCCTTTTGAACCAATGTGCCCCTCTTGAATGTGTAATCACGTAAATGGTAAAAGACGCATCTTTGGGAAACGGGTTGAAATCTGACCCGTATGTGATGTGTCAAAACACGTAGCATCTTGCATGTTGGGTAGGTACCTCAAAGAACTAAGCTTCAGCTATACGTGCAACAAAGAAGAGATGCATAATGTAAGCATCAAGAAGAATGTTTTCGGCAATCAAAACATATGTCAAGTTTTTCCGACAAAGATGTCATTGCTTTAACATGATAGCATCACCTAATTGCTATGATATTATTTTACAAAGACATAAACCGCAGCAAAGTTTCTTATCTTACTGTACGCATCGCAACTTCAAAAGACAACAATCTATTCTTAATCAGTCGAAAATCCAAAAAAAAAAACTATACAAACAAGCTGAAGAGTAATAACTACACATATACATTTCAACAAACACGTGGTGGGTGTCTCCTACAGATGAGCAAGGATTTATAGTAAATGATTTCTACTCATGCATTTCATCAAACACATGGTGGATGTCTCCTACAAGAAAGCTCTTTATCATAAACCAAAGACATGGATTTATCAAAGATTATTGAATAAAACAACCAAAAAAAAGTTACAATCTATAAATTATTATAATACTGTAAAAGTTTTTTATTAGACTACCATGACCAGTCGATACGACGATTCCCAAACTCGCAACAGGCCCACCATGCTCTGATAGAGTTGGGATGTCTTGGAACATACTCACGTCTAAATCTTCATCACAAACAACTCTTACACCCATCTCCTTCACTTCAATTCCTTCATTCTCTTTAAAACAAAATGTTACAAAATTCTTTGCTTCCTCCCATCTCAATATTTCTTCCGTCGTATAATGCAACCATATCATATCTGACTCATCAATTCTTATTGGCTTATCCTTAAAATATTCTCTATAGTAGAATGGCCAGCATCCTCCCAAATAAGCTCCATCAAAGTTCTTTACAGAGTATCCAAAAGATGTGGAAGGTTTTTTTTCTCTTAAAAACAACACAAATTCCATATCCCCTTAACTTACTGAAGCTCCAATCTGATGGCAATTCGACCTTTACTTGATTTCCCATACTTTTATTTGTAAACCAATTTGGAATGCTATTTCCATGATAATATATATCCATATTCTTAATGGAACTTCCTGGCAAACGGAACAATCCACATCCGTTATTTTGGATACGCGCATAACGAAGTAAAGAAGAAAACCGGTTTGTAGAGCCTTGAGAAGTTACAGATGAGTCGCGACACTCAGTCTCCAATATCGACACCTGGCTATCAATGGCAAGATTCTCAAACACTTTTGGACAATTGTTGAGATAAGTAATCCTTCCGCTCATGATTGGGTTTGATCCGGTAATTAAACGTAAGGAGGTGCAATTAGATGCATCAAGATAATCTAGGCAATGTGGAAGTTCGGGCAACACTTCCAGCTTCTTGCAACCTTCAAGATTAAGCTCAAAAAGATGAGAAAGTTGACTCAAACTTCCAGGCAAGCTAGTAAAATTGTTGCCTGACAACTTTAGATCAAATAGATATGATAAGCCTCCAATGCTTTCAGGCACTTCTAATAAATTGTTCCCTTCCATGTTTAGTTCCTTTAGACATGATAAGCCTCCAATGCTCTCAGGCACTTGTACTAAATTGCAGTAGCTGAAATTCAGAGACTTTAACATATGTAGACCTGCCAATGAAACTGATCTTTGGGGATGTTGTTGGTTCCATATGACCAGAGATTTAAGTCCAGCATCTAGACCAAAAGGCTTCAGGCTGCCATTTAAGCATCCCGAGCGATTTAAAACCTGAAGAGAATCCGTTTCCACTTTGCTAGGAAAACACGCAGCCCGTCTGCAGTCTCTCATATTTAAGACAACAAGTCTCTTGAGCATTCCAATTGATGGATGAACTGTAACCAAATTCACACAACCTTCAAGATCTAGCTCTTCGAGATTTGTAATCTCTGAGAAGTCAGGGGTGGTTGTTAGGTTACAACAGTGCCTTAGCTTCATTACTTTCAACTTTCTTAAGCACTGGCATCAATAGAAAACATATAAGTTTGTATATCATTAAGTGTCGAACACAAACACACATATGAACAAGTAAATACCTTTGGTGTTGTCCAAAGTTGTTTTATGTGGCTGTAAGACAAGTCGATGGCAACAATGTTTTCCGGATAAAAATCTGAAGGTAAGGACTCTAAAGGCAATCCATGCCAGTAAAGCAACCTTAATTTATTGGACAACAAATCCAGTCTTCCAGAAAAGTTTACTGCAAATGGCTGCCAACGTCCTTCGACTTTCGGAAAGCATATTTTTAGTATCCGCAAGTTTTTCATACGTGTAAGAGCTTGTCCATCTATGGGAAAATTTGGACAGTTTTTCTTAAGCAAAAGGACTAGAACTTCAACTTCTTCTGCTACCTAGATACAAATAACAGAGATCATCATATTGTACTTGCTTTTATTAAAAAGTAAAAAATAAATAAAAAAAAAAAAACAAAAAAACAAAAAAAACAACAATAAAGGCAATTGCTTATACTCAAATGTAATGTTTATGTTGAAAAAGGAATCATATGCCACTTAATACCTTGTTTACATTTAGTATATCGTCCTCTGATGAAATCCACAATCTTCTGCTGTGATTCCCATGCATGCTGAATTCTTCACGTATAATTTCCCTTGCCATGCTCTGAATCAACTCATGCATTTGAAGACGCATATCATATGCAGACACTGTTATCAGGAACTTATCAACCAAAAATTCAATATTAGCATTTGCGGAACAGTTGCTGCTGTCTAGTACACTTGCAGCAAAATCTTTTTTTTCCCCGATGAAGGCACATGCAATATCAAGAAACATTCTTTTCTCATCATATGCCAACCCATCAAAACTTGGTAGAAGTTTTTGTTGTATATCTGGATTAGGATATGTTTGGCGTCTTTTCAGTTCGCCTTCCCAAAACTCTACAGATTTTTTATTCAATGATCGACCAATAACTTTGAGAGCCAAAGGGTGACCTTGCAAATATTTGACAATCTGGGAAGCAAATTCTTCAAAATCTTCTGTAGGATGCCTTTTGCCAAATGCATTTAAACTAAAGAGCTCAAGAGCTTCATAATCATCTAAAGACTCCATTTCATAGATTTCCATATTATGAGAGCTTAGCAATTGTTTGTCTTTACTGGTGAAAATAATAAGACTTCCACGGAAAAACCAATCAGGTGAACCTGCTAGTGCTTCTAACTGCTTTGCCTTATTCACATCATCCAAAACAAGCAGCATCCGCTTACATGCCATCCTTTGCTTTATTACCATAGAACCTTCTCCAACACTTGATATCTTCAGATCATCTGTTTTCAGAATCTTACCAATCATTTGCATCTGGACTTGAGTTAGGCCTTGTTTTTCTTCGACTTCTTTGACATCTTCATAAAAGCAACTTCCTTCAAAGTGGACATACATCAAGTTATAAATAGCTTTGGCAAGGGTCGTCTTTCCTATTCCGCTCATACCACATATTCCAATCATGTTGACCTTATCTGACCCAACAAAGCGTGACAAGTCTAATTTGTCGAAATGGAAATCTATGCCAACAAGGTTCTCACCAACATATAAGGGTCCGTCACATAATTTTTTGAGAATTTCGCTGGAAATGGAATTGATGAACTTGGACTCAAACCTGTTAACCACAAAGACACAATAAGTAAGAGAAACTACATAGTGTTAAGCTTTAGGCTACAAGACTAATACACAAAAACAAGAACTTTACCCATTTGCCATGTCCTCGAGATCCCATCCAGATAAGTTAGCCGCCATGGATAAAGCTTCCTTCCAGTTGTCGATCTCTGGTCTATTTGAAACTTGATGTTTGGCGAACGCTTCAGCATAGCTAGCAGTTTGATTCCTCACCACGTTAGGTTTAACATCATAAAAGATGATTTGAACCTCGTGTTTAGGCTTTCCCATTTGCTTGCACTCGAGTATTTTGACAAGTTCCCTCAGACACCATGATGAAGAAGCATAGTCTTTGGAGAAGATAACTATCAGAAACCTTGATTCTTCAATGGCCTTGTAGAGTTGAGGAGATATCTCTTCTCCTTTAGGCAATTCGTTATCGTCTCTAAAGGCATGGATTCCTTTTTGCTTGAAATCATTGAACAAATGATCCATGAAGTTTTTGCGGATATCTTCACCTCTAAAACTTACAAAGACATCATATTTCCACCGATGAGGAATGGACGTAGTAGCCATTATCAGCAATAAGACCGAGCTGCATTCACAAGTAAAGAAATTCACAAAGAGCAGGCATTATGACTAACAAAGATAGTGATTTTGCAGTTATGAAAATGAAGTTGAACTACAAATGGGGAATATAATTCACTAAAATGTGACTCTTTGACGTTTTATCCGAACACAGTTAACAATTTAACATTCGTCCCACTAGACAAAGTTAGTACATATGAGTGATACTCAATTCTATTTTCACTTCTAATGCTTTATTTATAGTTGGTATACAAACATAGAACAAGTTATTATAATTAGATGAACAAAAACAAAATGAAAAAATAGATCAAATTGAATCGATACTTGTATTGAAATGTTATAAAATGAGACAATATTAAAAGTAATAATTAGAGTATAAGAAGAAAGCTTACAGTTAACGAGTGGATGAAAGTCTTTGAGAGTGAATGAGTACAATCAAAATGGAAGATGAAATGAAGTGTTACATACAAAGAGTAAAGGCAACTGGGGTTGACTCCAAAGTCAATTTATTTGCATTTCTGGCCCTTCAGTTTTAGACAGTATGCAATCTATTGGATTAAGCTACAATGTCAAATTTCAACAATACTTTGTGGAAAACACGTAGTTTATCAAATTGAATAATTCAAGGGTCATACTTTTCTTATAGATATCTTCACCAAAAATAATATTCTTTTTCAAGGACCATACCTTTTTAAGCGACAATTTTTTGATTTTATTTTTTTATTATTATTAAATTTTTAACACAAATCCCAAAAATATATGAATGTCGTTTTGGTTAAATTGTACTAATCCAATTCGTACCAGTAAAGACATATTTTGAGGGACTCATCTTAACTATTTAAAACATTTGATCAAAAAGACCAAATCAAACATTAAAAAACATTAACTTTCACCCCGGTCGTCATCTTTTTAAAACTCACTTTTAGCCATAAAAATTACATGTCTCAAAATCGTAAACCGTTAACCTACAAAAATTAACTTTCACCCCTTTCGTCGTCATCTTTTTTAAAACTCACTTTTAGCCATAAAAATTACATATCTTAAAAACCGTTAATCGTTAACCTACAAAAATTACAGTATCGTGATGAACATTTAATTATTATTATTATTATTATTAAAGGCAATTGATTATAATTCTACAAATAATAAACTAGCAAGACTATATTAGAATCAGGCAGTCAAAGTTTATAATTAAATTGAAGGGAAATTAGTATTTCTATGACCAAAGATTTCGCCAATTCAAATTTTTAAGGAACAGGTTTAGCAATATCCACAAAAATGTGTATCATATTAGAAATAAATGACGTCTTAGGTCATAGAAATGCAAATTTCCCAAATTAAATGTGCAACTCCAAACAACTTTTATATTCAGTTTTTAAAATATTAGAAATAAAGAATAAATGTGCATATAAAAGAAGGGAATTAGTTTGTAAACATGCAACAAAAACTCTAAAGAATTCATTTATTTTGTTTAAAGTGATACAAAGAGAGAGAAAAAAAACGCTAATCTTACTTAAAAGCACAAAGTTTCGTTATCACAAAAAGATGCTCTTTACTTCCTTAAGACTATCACGCCAAGACCATGACGACCCTCCACCTTGGCGAGCGGAGTACACTTATTTGTGTTGGTTGGGTGGTTGAGACCACCTAACGTATTTTTTTTGTTTGTAGGTGTGTGTGGTATATTGTGAAGTATGTTTGTATAAAATGAGATATTTTTATGTGATTGGTTAGGTGGTAACCATTACGCCTTTAAAGGTGGAGTGTTAAAAAGATGATATAGCGTTGTGGTGTGCATGTGATGGTCGGGCGACCATTACACCGCCTTACAACACATAACAGACACCTTACTCACTTTGATAAAAAGAAGCCTATTATATTAAATTCAAAAAAACTAGCAAATTTGGGAAATGAATAAATTAGGTCAGGATTTTTGGTTTTTTTATTTTTATTCCTAGGGTAGGAGTACAACGTAACTTCAGCCAAATGACGAAAACAATAATTCGGACCACACAAATCTAAAACTACAACGATTCTAATTTCAGTGGTCCTAGAAATTAAAAATATGACCATCCAACGATCAAATGACCAAAACCAAACAAACATACTCATAACCACTAAAGGGAAATCAATCTTTTACCCAACTACTACTGAACAAATACTAATAAGTTGTTTAGTACGTTATGGGTCATTAGATCAAATAATACGTTTCATATTTTGAAATGAAGTATAGTTAGCATACAGACACACAACAATGAGTTATAAGATGAACAAACAATGAGGAAAGCAATTTGAGATAGAATGACTTACAATTTAACGATGGATATATGGAATTCTTTGGAGATTTGGTACGTGAATGAATACAATAAAAATTAAAGATCAGGTCAAGTTAAAAAGAATAAAGGTAAGAGCACTCCCATCCATAACACCATAACACCAATAACACCGTCCACGTCAGCGCCACATCAGCTTTAACATTTAACATTAACATCCCCAAAAAACACTCTCATCCATAACATCCCAAGTTAAACTTTAACATCCCCAAAAAACACCCAAAAAATACACAAAAAATACCCTTTAACGCGCGTTGCCTGGGCAACGCCTCCCACATTTTTCCTTCTTAACGCCGTGACTCCAATGGAAATAACGGCTTTAACGCCGTTAAAGCCCAAACAACGCCGTTATGGCGTGTTGAATAGGACTGCTCTAAGTGGGTTGACCCCATGTCAACTTTAATTTCACTTCCAGTCCCTCGGTTTCTCAAAAGTTGACAAAGTTGTATGTAACTAGTATTTTTCTACTTCTTTTTTGTGGTGCTTCCAGGTGTTGTTGAGGATATTTCCTCATATTAATGTCGCCAACAAGGGAAAGAAACCGCGTTACATTCTTAGATACTTAAATTACTCGGTTACCTCTTTTAATAAGACCTTAAGTCTTGTCATATTTGTTTTTTGTAACTTTATCTTCCAAAAAATATTCGCCTTTATATAACACAATGAAAAAAATATAAAAATAAATATTTTTTTAATTAATCATTTGGCAATGAATTTTGGTTACTTTATTTGAAATAGATTTGTTACAGCTTTGATCAACCAATACAATTTTTTTGTGTTGCATTATTTGAAAAATTTTACTAAAATAACTTTTATTCTTATAAAAAAAGGAATGTCATTTAAAACACTTTGATGTACAATATAGTTTGATACTTTGATTGGGCATTTGATACTGATTTTAATAAGTTAAACGCATGACTTTAATTTTTTAAAGTTATCCCGTATTTTTTTCAAGCATTGTTGTGTCTTTGTTTTAGTAATGCGAGTATTACCATTATTATAAGCTAATTATGTTCAAAATTACATATCTTGCTTTATAAACCCTTTTGACTTTCTCATTCATAGCCCATTCTTCTACACGGCAGTTCACCAAATCATCATTATTATCCATGTCAAATCATGAGGTAATGATTTTATTGAAGTTTGCTACGTGATTTTTGTTGGTTCGTATTCGTCCCAAAGCAGGGTAAGATAATCAACTTCAGCAGAAATGCTCAACAGCTTCAGCAGAAACAAAACAAATGTTAGCAGTAACAGATACCACTTGGTGGTTACCGGATATCACTTGGAATCGTGTGATCACTTTCCAAAGTAAACTATTCGACCCTAATGCCTGGGTATCACGAATATCTACTTGGGATAAGACCAAATGCAGTTAGAGAATTAGGCACAATTCTTTAACCCCTTCGCTAATAAGTGTTTAGGTTTGATGTATGTTTTCACACGTATTTTCCTCTGTATCTATCTGTAAAACAGATCTCCCATTTATAGGAAATACTCTTGGCTAGTCAATGGAATTATGAGTATTAATCGGCCCATTAATAGCCTCATAATTATCCCCATATAGCCGTTAGTGGTTACATGACCAAATAATCATGGTCATAATGCAGTTGAAACTGCCACTTGAATAGGTCAAAACCGTTACAAGTATCAGTACTTTCATAGTGCCTTCTGCTTCAGTGGAAACGCCACTACTTCAGTGTAAACACAACTTCAGTGAGACACCACTTCAGTGGAAACACCACTTCAGTGGAAACACTGATTCAGTGCAAGTACTGCTTCAGTGGAAACACTGATACTCAGTGGTATCCACAACAGTGCTTTCACCAAGCACTACCAATACAAACCACTACAAGAGTCAGGGTGTTCATAGACCTTATGGGTGTACACTCCGTACCTCCTAACCCATTACAAGGTGTGAACTAATCCCACAAGTGCACTAAATTTTTCCAACAATCCTCCCCAAATTTAGTTCACTTCCTTAGCATGAAAACAAACATCAAACAAAGCATGTGCATAAATGAAAATGTCCTGAGGATTGAATTTCCATCTTAGCAATTACACGTTCAAATATTCGAGAATCAGGGTGTTCTAAGAATTGAACCCTTCAACCCATTTGAATACCTGAAGATAACTACACCCAAGCTTTCAAACATATATCAGCTCCTGACACTATACAAGCCATGTGTCCATATCCAAATTCATAAATGTTGTAGAAGCTAAAGTCCAAAGCTTCCTGAAGCGGCAAAACTTCAACACTTACATAGGTGGTTCCTCTTTAGTCATGCTCCTGCCAAGCACTTTTTCAAAGAAAATTAACCATTCAGAAGTAAAGACTTCATCCTCCTTTCAGCAGGTTCCGAGCACAACCTTGGGATGTAAATAAAACATGTGCTCCAGTCCACTGAATGTTCAGCTTTCCACATTGAACTCAGCTCCCAAGTTTCCTTAGGAGGGAGTTGGGTGTCCTAGCATTCAGTGACTAAGTTGGACTTAAACCCATCCCTTTAGCAGACTTTATAACCAAGTCTCTAGCTAATCCCTTCGCCAAGTGATCAGCTAAGTTCTGTTGAGAACTAACAAACTCTATAGATACCACCCCATTCATGATAAGCTCACGAATCATGCTATGCCTGACACCTAAGTGTCTAGACTTACCATTGTACATTTGGCTATAAGCCTTAGCCAATGTAGCTGCACTATCACAACGGATAGAAATAGGTGCTATAGGTTTAGGCCACAATGGAATCTCAAGAAGCAAGTTTTTCAACCATTCAGCTTCTTTACCAGTAGCAGCTAAGGCCACAAATTCAGATTCCATTGTTGAACTGGTGATGCAAGTTTGCTTCTTGGATGCCCAAGAAATCGCACCTCCACCAAGTAGGAATACCCAGCCACTGGTAGACGAATTGTCTTCAGTGTTACTGATCCAACTTGCATCAGTGTATCCTTCCAACACTGATGGGTAACCAGTATATGAGAGACTATAATCCATAGTTCTCTTCAAATACTTCAGTACCCTTTGAACTGCTTGCCAGTGATGAGCACTAGGGTTACTAGTATACCTGCTCAATTTTCCCACTGCAAAAACCAATGTCAGGTCTTGTACAAGTCATGGCATACATCAAGAAGCCAATTACCATAGAATACTCAAGTTGAGATACAGCCTTGCCATTATTAGGCATCAGCTTCTCACAAGTATCCATAGGTGTACTCACAGGAGTACAATCAAAGTAATTGAATTTCCTCAGCACCTTCTCAATATAATGAGACTGAGAGATAGAAATTCTTTTACTTTCATGTTTAATCCTTATACCAAGGATAACATCAGCCTCCCCCATGTCTTTCATGGAGAACCTTGATGACAAAAATTCCTTTGTCAGGTCAACCTGATTTTGGTCAGTGCCAAAGATCAACATGTCATCAACATATAGACAAATGATGACTCCTTTACCAGATTCATCAAATTTGCTATATACACATTTGTCAGCTTGGTTAAGAACATAACCACTAGACAAAACCACTTCATCAAACTTTTGATGCCATTGCTTAGGTGCTTGCTTAAGTCCATAAAGAGACTTAATCAGTTTACACACCTTGTTTTCATTGCCAGGCATGATGAAGCCCTGAGGTTGGTTCAGATAAACCTCCTCTTCCAATTCACCATTCAAGAAAGCTGTCTTCACATCCATCTGATGAATAACCAGATTGTGAATAGATGCCATAGCAATCAGCAGTCTTATGGTACTGATACGAGCCACAGGGGCATAAGTATCAAAATAGTCTATCCCTGACTTTTGTTTAAAGCCTTGAATGACTAGTCTAGCCTTGAACTTTTAAATAGTTCCATCTACCTTCATTTTCCTTTTGAAAATCCATTTGCAACCTAGAGGTTTGCAACCAGGTGGTAGATCAACCAACACCCAAGTGTTGTTCCCCATGATGGAATCCATCTCATCATTGATTGCTTCTTTCTAGAAAGCAATATCTTGGGATTTCATTGCTTCTTCAAATGTCTTGGGATCATCCTCAACAATGAAGCAATAGGAGTATTGGTCAGAGACCTCATCCCTTGTTCCTTCAACTAAATACAGTTGAAACTCAGGTCCAAATGACTTTGGAGTCCTAACCCTCTTGCTCTTTCTGAGCACAGGTTCAGGTTGTTGAACCACAACCTCATCAGGGATCACTGATGTTTCATCATCAGGGACCTCTGATACACCAGTGTTATGAGTTCCATTAGGAATCCTCATACTTGGTCTAGGGACTGATGAGAATCTATTCTCATCAAAGTTTGCATCCCTTGATTCAATTATTGAGTTAACTGAAACATATTCATTAGGTTCTATAACATAGAATCTAAAGGCCTTGGAATGCTGAGCATATCCAACAAAGATGCAGTCAATGCCTCTTTCACCCAAAGTTTTCAACTTTGGATCAGGGAGTCTTACAACAGCCCTACAACCCCAAACTTTGAGATAATTCAAGTTGGGTTTCCTTTTAGTCCAGAGTTCATAAGGGGTAACCTTGTTCCTTTTGTTGGGAACCCTATTTAATAGATAGCAAGCTGTTAACATAGCTTCACCCCAGAACCCTTGACTCAGTCCTGAATAGGACAACATGGAATTAACCATTTCCTTCAGCACCCTGTTTTTCCTTTCAGAAATACCATTTTGCTGAGGAGTATAAGGGGCAGTCGTTTCATGGATTATACCAACAGACTGAAAATACCGAGTATCCATGTACTCACCTCCCCTATCAGTCCTTAATCTTTTGATCAAAGACCCAAGTTGTAATTCAACTTCAGTTTTAAACACTTTGAATTTATCTAATGCTTCATCTTTAGTATGCAACAGATAGACATAACAGAACCTAGAAGCATCATCAATAAATGTCACAAAGTATTTCTTATTCCCCAAAGATGGAGTAGCATGCAAATCACACAGGTCACTGTGTATCAGCTCTAAGAGCTCAGTCTCACAACTAACACCCTGAAAGGGTTTCTTAGTTATCTTGGTCAACGTGTAAATGTCAAATGCTGGGATTAACCCATCCTTAGACATATCTTGCATTCTCTTATAGTGTACATGGCCAAGTCTAGCATGCCAAAGGGTAGAGTCAGTCTGGTCAGTGGTGGTCACAAAGGCTGAATTAACATTATCAGTAGAAACAGATAAACTATCAGTGGAAACATTAAGCCTGAACATTTGATTACATAAATAACCAAAACCAATAAAAACACCATTCTTAGAAAGAACAAATTTATCAGATTCAATAACTTGTTTATATCCATGATTATTCAAAACACTACTTGAAACCAAGTTCTTCCTTATATCAGGAACATGAATAACATTAAACAAAGTTACAATCTTTCCAGAACTAAACTTAAGATCTACACAACCATGACCATGCACCAAGGCTGTTGACTCATTTCCCATGTGAAGAATAGAACCATCATTTAGTGACTCATAAGTCTTGAACCAGCTTCTATCTTTGCACACATGAACTGTTGCACCAGAGTCAACCCACCACGCAACATCATCATCCTGCACATAATGAGATTCAGATACATATGTAACATAATAAATCTGAAAAGACTTATTAACCATATTCTGACCTTTCAGTGAGTTGGAAGAAACACCACTCCCTGAACCATTAGTGCTTGATCCATTGGCTTTACCACCAACTTTAACACCCTTGCAATCCCTTTTAATGTGACCAATTTTGCCACATTTCCAACAAGTAGGTGTTGCCTTCTTGTTAGGATCTGCCCTTGTGTTATCATGATATTTGCGCTTGCCTTTGTTGTCATTGTACCTGGTGGAGTTGGTATGCTCCACCATATTGACAACAGATGGTCCAGTAGCATTGCTACTCTTTGGCTTGTCATTATCCTGCACCCTGAGAGAATCCTCAATGCGCAGATGACTGCCCAACTCAACCAGAGTTAATTCCTCTTTCTTATGTTTCAAGATATGCTTGAAATCTTTCCAAGAAGGAGGAAGTTTATCAATGACACAAGAGACTTGAATAGCCTCATCCATGTTCATATTGTGTTGTGTAAACCTTCCAACTATTCCAAGAAGTTCATTGTATTGTTCCATGACTGGTCTTGAATCAGTCATTTTGTAATTTGTGAAATTACTAACAAGAAACTTCTTACTTGATGCATCCTCAGCCATATATTTGGCATCTAAGGAATCCCACAGTTCTTTGGAAGATTCAGAGTTCTGATAAATATCAAACAGAGAATCAGACATACCATTGAGAATTAAGCCTCGGCATATGTAGTCATCATTCTCCCATTTGCTCCTCCTCCTGATCTGCTCCACAGTAGCATCATCCCCACCATCTTCAGGAATTGGAGTAGTCAGCACATAGACCACACTCATGCTTGACAGCAAGAAGTGCATCTTCTTCTGCCACCTCCTAAAGTCCACCCCTTCAAACTTATCAAGCTTGGCAAAGTTTGAAGCCATGTGTTTCATTGCAGCAGTTGCCATTGATTATCACTAAATAGTTTACTTTGATTGTTGGTTCGTATTCGTCCCAAAGCAGGGTAAGATAATCAACTTCAGCAGAAATGCTCAACAGCTTTAGCAGAAACAAAACAAATGTCAGCAGTAACAGATACCACTTGGTGGTTACCGGATATCACTTGGAATCGTGTGATCACTTTCCAAAGTAAACTATTCGACCCTAATGCCTGGGTATCACGAATATCTACTTGGGATAAGACCAAATGCAGTTAGAGAATTAGGCACAATTCTTTAACCCCTTCGCTAATAAGTGTTTAGGTTTGATGTATGTTTTCACACGTATTTTCCTCTGTATCTATCTGTAAAACAGATCTCCCATTTATAGGAAATACTCTTGGCTAGTCAATGGAATTATGAGTATTAATCGGCCCATTAATAGCCTCATAATTATCCCCATATAGCCGTTAGTGGTTACATGACCAAATAATCATGGTCATAATGCAGTTGAAACTGCCACTTGAATAGGTCAAAACCGTTACAAGTATCAGTACTTTCATAGTGCCTTCAGTGGTTACACTGCTTCAGTGGAAACACCACTACTTCAGTGTAAACACAACTTCAGTTAGACACCACTTCAGTGGAAACACTGATTCAGTGCAAGTACTGCTTCAGTGGAAACACTGATACTCAGTGGTATCCACAACAGTGCTTTCACCAAGCACTACCAATACAAACCACTACAAGAGCCAGGGTGTTCATAGACCTTATGGGTGTACACTCCGTACCTCCTAACCCATTACAAGGTGTGAACTAATCCCACAAGTGCACTAAAATTTTCCAACAATTTTTGCTATGAATTTGTCTCCATTTTGCATATTCTATGTCTTGATTAGGTTTTTTTCTTTGTTTTTGAACGACAAACAGTATTTTCTACATCACTCATGTTAGGAATTAGAAATTCCCGGTATTAAAGAGTCGGTCACCTCAAGTATATGTAATCGTTAGAAAGCTCGTAGTCGTAGTTCTTTTAAGTTAAGTAGTTATTTAGTTAAGTAACACCGTGGAGGACGGACGGGTCTTTACCCACTGTATGCCTGATCCACAGCCCAAAGTGTGGCGAGTTATGTAAGACTATAAATACTCTCTACCTTCCAAGGTAGAGAGTTGGAGCTCATAATAATATCTTTCACTTTCTCTCACTAAGTTCCCTAAACCTCTAACTTTCTCTCTCTAGAATTCCATCTTATTCGCCACCTTGTGTTATGGTTTGATGTGTATGTGAAAAGTTATATCTTACAATTGGTATCAAGAGCCATGGTTAGATCATATCTTGCACATCTTTGGATTTATAGTGGTTTTTAGGTGGTTTTTGAGTTTGAAAAAGTTTAGTGGTTTTTGCATCATTTGGTTGCTTTCTTGTGTTAAAGTTTGAATTTTGTTGGTACTTTTATGTTTAGAATCATCAAAAGTGTTTAGGTTTTCATTTGGTAAGCTTGAATCATCTTGGTTGGGTTGTTTTTGGATTGAAAAGTGAAGGTTATTTGTTTTTTCAAGCTAGCGACTTAGCTCTCGGACTTGTTTTCTTGGTAGCGACTTACTTCATAGTTTTGTAGCGACTTACAGTTATAAAAGCTAGCGAGTTAGAGCTAGCAAGTTAAAGTACAAGTAGTGGAATCTCCACTACGGTTAGCGACTTGTGGTAGCGACTTAGTCTGTAGCGAGTTGCTCTTTAGCGACTTGCATATCTAGCGACTTGTGTAGCGAATTACTGCCCAAATTTGGCTAGCGACTTAGTCTGTAGCGAGTTACTACTTAGCGACTTGCTTTTCTGTTGGCGACTTGGGACTCTAGCGACTTAGACGTGTAGCGAGTTAAGGGTTAGCGACTTAGTGCACTAATTTCTAGCGACTTAGTGCATTATTTGGTAGCGAGTCAGCACTTAATCATCTAGCGACTTGAGTGATTATTTACGGTTTTCTCTTGATTTAGTAAAATCCCGTGAAAGAATCTTTTTCCCGGTTTAATCTTTGAGTTATAAAATCCCGTATAATCTGTTATCATGTCTACCAACGTCCCTACTGTCATCTCCACTGTTGCCGAGGATGTACAAGCAGCTGGTTCAGATACTCGTCCACCCATGCTTGACAGAACTGACTACGATTCTTGGGCTCAACGAATCAGATTGTATTGTCTTGGAAAGGAAAATGGTGTAAACATTCTCAAATCCATTGATGAAGGACCATATCGGGTTGAGACAACTAGAGACATACTTGATACTAATGAAGATGGTACTCCTGTCTACGGAATGGACAGACCTAAGATGTACAATGAGCTTGATAATGAGGAGAAAAAGAGATTCGATGCAGATATCAGGGCTTCAAACATTGTTCTTCAAGGTCTTCCTAAAGACATCTACAAGCTGATCAATCACAACACTGATGCAAAGGCAGTCTGGGATAACGTTAAGATGCTTCTCTCAGGTTCAGAATTAACTATGGAAGACAGAGAATCCCAACTCTATGACGAATTTGAGCACTTCAAGATGAAACCAGATGAGAGTGTTTATGAGTACTATGTGAGATTTCATAAGTTAGTGAATGACATGAGGAACATCAGAATGACTATGCCTAATATTCAGCTGAACTCAAAGTTTGTGAACAACATGAATCCCGAATGGCACAAGTTTGTCACATCTGTGAAACTCACTAAAGGATTGAAGCATACAAACTATGAGCAACTCTATGCCTTCCTCCTTCAGAATGAGAGACATGCCATGTTTGAAAAGTTGATTCTCAATCAGTTCAAAACCAACCAGGGTGAGACAAGTTCGTCTAATGACTCAACAGCCTTCTACTCAAACATTGGAATCACAACCAAAGCATCACAAGTCATACCCTTGGGTAATGGTAATCACAAACTCATCCCTGATCCTCAGTACAAACAAGCTGATGCTGATGCACACATGGGTAACATCATTAATCAACTTGCTCTTCTCATTAGTCAAAACATGAATTCTCTCCCACAAACCAACAACAACCTCAGAACTGCATCTAACCCACATAATCAAGCCACTGTTAAAGATGGAAGGATCGTGGTGCAACCAGTTCAGGAAAGACAGTATGATCAGGGAAGGGGTGGTGCTGGTAGAGGATATGTGGGCAACCAGAATCGAGGAAGAAATGGTAACCAAGGTCAAGCTAAGACAATCAAATGCTACAACTGTGGTGGTGAAGGACACATTGCAAGGAATTGCACATCTCCAAAGCGCCCACAGAATGCTGATTACTTCAGAGATAAGATGTTGCTGGCACAAGCTCAGGACAATGGTGCTGCGTTGGATGAAGAGGAATTGCTGTTTCTTGCTGAGGGCAATGCCAAGACCTATGATGCAGATGTGGATGAGCAGCCTGTTCAGGAGATAGGTCACAATCATCAGAACGCCTTTCAAGTCGCTGACTGTGATGCATACGATTCTGATGTAGATGATGGACCTACTGCACACACAATCTTTATGGCTAGCATCTCTCCAATGGCTTCTCCCAAGATCTCTTCTTCACCACAAGCTGGCCCATCCAAGGACAAACTCATCTCTGAGGTATTAAAGCTATATGATGATGCTGATGTGCAACAGATGCATGACAAAGTACAACCAACCGAAACTTTTGAATCAAAGATTGAAAATACGGGTAATATCAATATTGTCCCATATGATCAATACGTGAAACAAAGTGAAAGTGAAGTTGTACCTAGTGATGCATCTTCTGCAGTCAACAATGACTATGTCTTTGATGAATTCACTGCATGTGCTCCTGATGATTCCATTATCTCTGAACTAAATGCCTATAAGGAACGTGTTGCCATTTATGAACAACGTGCAAAATTTGAGTTGACCACTCGTGAGCAGGAAATGGATGACCAAGTACGTACAGTAATTAGAAAAAGTAATTTTAGAGAAGAAGTATTGAAACAAGAATTAAATTCTTTGCAAGAAAAACTTTCTAAAACAGCTAAGCAAAAACAAGAACTTCAAGAAAACGTGAAAATGCTTAAGCAAGAATTTAATGCAAAAGAATCAAAGCTCTTGAGAGATTTTTCTAATCTGAAAACTTTGAAAAACAAACTTGAAAACAAGTTGTACATACAAGGAAACACCATTCAGACTGCTCACATGGTCACCAAACATCGAGTCTTAAGCGATAAGCATAGCATTCCCCTTGTTGAGGAACCAAATCCAGAGGTAATCAAAAAGGCTAGAAATGCTCATAAGGTGATCTATGATGGTAATGAAATTCTTAAGCCTAGGCAGAAACCTAGTTGCGTTGAGTGCACTGAGGAAGATAAGAAATCAGACGAAGTCACTAGGGAAAGGATGAACAAAAAACTAGATGACCCCAAATGCAAAGAGAAGAACATAAATATCACTCCTCATGATTATAAGAAGGAAAACTGGATTGCATTAAACAAGTTTAAGCCTCAGACTCTGTTGACTCCCGAACAAGTCTTCTGGAAAATGGATTTAGATAAGCAGAAAGCCGAAAATATTGTAGAAACAAATCCTCCCCTTTGGAAAATGCCTAAAGCTACTGTATATCCTCCTAACACACCAATGCATCTTGTTCCTAGAACAATTGCAACTAAAAGCAATATCTTAATTAGCCAATACGTTATTTTTCAACTATTTGTTGATTTTGAGAAAACTTGCAAGAAAAGGATCACACCCACTGGCATTACTGAAGGAGAAAGGGGTTTTGAACAAATGAAAGAATGTTATTTAACTGAGGTCATGCCCTTCTTTAAACTTTTAAAGGAACACTTTGAGAGTCTTAAAAAGGGGATTGAAACTGACATTAAGGGAATGGAAAAGGAATTTGATGCAATAATAGTTGAAATTAGTGATTATGAGCGTGCATTAAAATATAATGAGATCGAGAGGAAGAACCTGCATACATTGAATGAGAATCTTATTACTGAATGTGTTGCTCAAGATGTCTTTTTCACTGCTTCAAATTGCTCTATTAATGCTTCCAAATTTCATGAACTATCTGTGGCCCTGAAAGTCTCCCATGATCGTGTCATTGAGCTTGAAAAAACTAATTCTGAACTTAATGAGAAAATTGAACTGGATGATCATGACAATTTGGTTAAACATTTTTCTAAACTAGAAGTTGAGTATTTTAATCTACAACTAAAATATCAACATCTCAAAGAAAATGTCAAAACTTCAAATTTCAAGACATCTTCTGATGTTCCAGAGTTTGATGCAGTCTTTCAAATAAACAAACGAGATGAACAGATTCATGCTCAGTGTAACACGATCAGAAAATTGAAAGTCCAAATATCTCAATTAAAGGGTCAAACGAACAATATGACAGGTTCCCTAATGCCTCCTTCTTTAGATTCTCAGAATTCTCAAACGTTTCATCTTCAAAACCTAGTAAATGCTTTACAAAAGGAAAACGAAAGTTTCCTAGAAGAGAATGAAAAGGTTAAACGTCATTTCAATGAGTTGTTTGAATCAATTAAAGTCACTCGTAACAAAAACAACGAACAAATAACTTCATTGCAAAAGGAAATTGAGAATCTGAAGAGTCAGGTAAAAGGGAAAATGCCAATGATCAATGCGGAGAATGTTGTATCTAAGGTTCACTCTGGTAATAAATCTTCTTTATCTGTGACATATGTCCCCCCTCACCTAAGGAACAACAAACTTGCCATTCAAACATATTTCTCATCCCTTAAGGATTGCTTAGAATGCCTGCGTGAGATTGTTGAAGAGGATAAGCTAGAGAAACCTCATGATAATGCAATTGGACATGCATGCTTATATGCCAAACGATCTCAAGAAATCTTAGAATGTTTGATCACTATATGCCCAAAGACATTATGTGAGAGAGTTAACCCCTTGATTCCATGCTCAATGCCTAAGGCCAAAAATGACATGCACTCGATTCCCAATGGTTTGAATGTGAGGAGTAGTGCACCAGTGAGTAGTTCAGATTTTAGATCTGTCAATACTAGGAAAGTGAACTCAAATGTGCCTTCTAGGAGTACTAATCTCAGTACCTCTAATGTTAAGAAAGTGAACCTTAGTGCACCTGCATGTAGTTCAGATCCCAGCACATCTAAACAGGTGGTGCAAAGAGTAGTAAAACAAACTAATGTTCCCATTCCCTCTACAGGAGTAATCAGTGACATTAAAGGGAGCAGGTCAAAGTCTCAAGACAATACAAGGAATGATAGGACCTCTCAAGCTAAGAATGTGCACTGGAAGAGAGTAGAAGAACAATCTAGGAACCTTGAGTTTGAATCGAATAAAACGAATCGTGTTGATTCTAGTATTAGCCATAGGCGTACTGTAATTAATTCGAATTCTGGTGCTATTTGCAAACCTTGTACTGATGATTGCTTGAATTCTGTGTCTAATCATGAATGTGATGTTAATGTTCTGCCTAATGATGTTAATTGTCCAGTTAATGTTGTTAATGCTAAAATTCATGCTAAAAAGGCAAAAAGGCAAAAGCGAAAGAGAGTTAGAAAACAATGGAAACCCACAGGAAGAACATTCAGCAGAATAGGCTTTTATTGGATACCTGTTGGTCATAAGACTAATCAGATAATGCCCACTAAAAAAATGGATGCCTACTGGTAGAACTATTCCCTTAAGAAGTGGTCACACTGTAAATAGGACTAATACAGACACTAGTATTGCATCTATTCACAATGAGTCCACTACTTCACTGTCTGATATGAATGCTTCTATTTCTGATGTGGGTGGTCCAACTGTTGCTACTAACCAAATGGAACCCATTCTTGCATGGGGATCCCAAATATCCAGTTATCCATTCTTGTCTGTGTTCAACTGCAGATCGTTCAAATCGTTCTGTGGTACCTGGACTCAGGCTGTTCCAAGCATATGACTGGAGACCGGTCACGGCTCATGAACTTCGTGAGCAAATTCATCGGGACTGTTAGATTTGGTAATGATCATTTCGGTGCTATTATGGGCTATGGAGATTATGTTGTTGGTGATAGTGTCATCTCCAGAGTGTATTATGTGGAAGGTTTAGGTCATAATCTGTTCTCTGTTGGTCAATTCTGTGATTCTGATCTAGAAGTAGCCTTCAGAAAACATACCTGCTTTGTTAGAGATCTTAATGGAAAGGAACTGTCGAAAGGAACTCGTGGCTCAAACCTTTACACTATCTCTATCGATGACATGATGAGAGCTTCACCAATCTGCTTGTTATCAAAGGCTTCTAAAACAAAGTCATGGTTATGGCATCGTCGTCTCAATCACTTGAACTTCGGCACCATCAACGATCTTTCCAGAAAGGACTTAGTTGTAGGGTTACCTAGACTAAAGTATGAAAAGGATCATCTTTGTTCAGCATGTCAATTGGGAAAAAGCAAGAAGTATGCCCATAAACCCAAACCTACTAACTCTGTCACAGAAGTTCTTCATATGATTCATATGGATTTATGTGGACCAATGAGGGTGCAAAATATTTTTGGGAAGAAATATGTGTTAGTTGTGGTTGATGACTATTCCAGATTCACCTGGGTCAAGTTCTTAAGGACAAAGGATGAAACTCCTGATATCATCATCAAACTCATCAAACAGCTGCAGGTTAGACTAAACAAAACTGTCAGAATTATCAGAACAGACAACGGAACTGAGTTTGTCAACAAACAACTTAGTGAATTCTATGAAAGCATTGGAATCAGCCATCAAAGAAGTGTTCCACGAACCCCACAACAGAACGGTGTAGTTGAAAGACGAAATCGTACCCTTGTTGAAGCTGCTAGAACAATGCTGATCTACTCAAAGGTTCCAATGTTTCTCTGGTCTGAAGCAATCGCCACTGCATGCTACACACAAAATCGTTCCCTGATTCACACCTCTCATGGAAAAACTCCATATGAACTTGTCCACAACAGAAAACCTAATCTATCTTTCCTTCGTGTGTTTGGTGCCTTGTGCTATCCGACTAATGAGGGTCAAGACTTGGGCAAACTTAGGGCTAAAGCTGACATTGGAGTATTTGTAGGATATGCACCAAACAAAAAGGGATACCGAATCTACAACAAAAGAACCCGAAATATCATGGAAACAATTCACGTTACGTTTGATGAGCTGACCGGTCAAATGGCTCCTGGACACTCCAGCTCAGGACCCGCACTTCAAAACAGTCCTATTGGTTCATCCCTTGTACCAAACTCCTCTCAAGAAACACCATATGTACCTCCATCTGAAGATGATGTAAAGAAATTGTTTGATCCAATGTTTGATGAACTGTATGAGTCTACTACTAATGAGGTGCTGATCCCTACAACAGAGGATGCTCAGATTCCAGTGAATGAAGTCAATCCATCAGTTTCAATATCTGTAAGTCATGAAGCACCTGCTGCTGATCCTTCAGTCTCATCAACAAATCATCATTCTTCAAATGTACATCATGGAAATGTTTCTGACATCAATGATGAAGTTAATCCCTTTGCGACTCCTGAAGATGCTCCATTTGAAAACATATTTGCTACTCCTGAATCATCATCAGAACCATCTGCTTCAGGAGACGTTGACTCAGCTACCTCAGTTCCTCAACAAATGCCACATGAACACCTCAGAAAATGGACTCACGATCATCCATTAGACAACATCATTGGTAATCCCTCTCGTCCTGTATCAACCCGGAAGCAACTCGCAACCGATGCCTTATGGTGCTTCTTCAACTCCGTACTATCTAAGATCGAACCAAAAGATGTTAAAACTGCTATGAATGAAGATAGCTGGTTCAATGCTATGCAAGATGAAATTCATGAGTTTGATCGACTTGATGTATGGGAGTTAGTACCTGCTCCAGACTGTGCTATGATTATAGCTCTAAAATGGATCTTCAAAGTAAAACTTGATGAGCATGGTGATGTGTTGAAGAACAAGGCTCGATTAGTTGCTAAAGGATATCGTCAAGAGGAGGGTATAGACTTTGAAGAATCTTTTGCTCCAGTTGCTCGAATCGAGGCCATCAGAATCTTTCTAGCTAATGCTGCTAGCAAGAACATGGTGGTTTATCAGATGGATGTAAAGACGGCATTTCTAAACGGAGATCTTAAAGAAGTCGTCTACGTCAGCCAACCTGAAGGATTTGTGAATCAAGAGCATCCTACTCACGTTTATCGTTTGAAGAAGGCTCTTTACGGTTTAAAGCAAGCTCCAAGGGCATGGTATGATACACTGTCTAAGTTTCTTCTATCAACCGGATTCATCAAAGGAGCAGTTGATCCTACATTGTTCACCAGGAAGTCAGGCAAACATTTAACTCATGTTCAAATTTATGTTGATGATATTATCTTTGCCTCGACTGACCCAATGGAATGTGATCGTTTTTCAAATGAAATGAGTTCAAAATTTCAAATGTCAATGATGGGACAAATGTCATTTTTCTTGGGATTACAAATTTCACAAAGTCCCGGAGGCATTTTCATAAATCAATCTAAATATGCAACTGAGATCTTAAAGAAATTTGGATTTGATTCAAGTGACCCTGTTGACACCCCCATGATTGATCGAACCAAACTAGATGAGGACCACTCAGGGATCATGATTGACCAAACGAAATATCGTAGTTTGATTGGATCCCTGATGTATCTCACAGCTAGTAGACCAGACATCTTGTTCTCTGTGTGCATGTGTGCTAGATACCAGGCTAAGCCTACTAAAAAGCACCTTGAAGCAGTTAAACGGGTCTTTCGGTATCTCCAAGGAACCATCAATATGGGACTATGGTACCCGAAGGACACCGGTATGTCACTAACGGCCTATGCAGATGCTGATCATGCAGGTTGTCAAGATACACGTCGAAGTACGTCTGGAGGTGCTCAGTTTTTGGGTGATAAGCTTGTGAGCTGGTCTTCGAAGAAGCAAATGAGTACTTCTATTTCCTCTACAGAGGCTGAATACATAGCCATGTCATCTTGTTGTGCTCAAATCTTATGGATGAGATCTCAACTATCTGACTATGGCTTTGAATTCAACAAAATCCCTCTGTACTGTGATAATAAAAGTGCTATTGCTCTCTCATGCAACAACGTTCAACACTCAAGAGCAAAGCATATCGACATTCGACATCACTTCATCAGGGAACAAGTGGAAAAAGGTGTGGTGGAACTATATTTTGTGAGGTCTGAATATCAGTTAGCAGACATCTTCACCAAAGCTCTTCCAAGAGAACGTTTTGAGTTTATTCTTCCACGACTTGGTTTGAAAAGCCTTCAACCAGAAACTCTCAAACGTCTTCAGGAGGAAGACGAGGAGTAAAGGTCTTTCTTCATCTATCTCTTGTAAATAGTTATTTGAAAAACAAAATACAAAATCATAAAAATCCTCAAAAATCAAATAGAAAAATTTAAAACTTTCAAAATCCATAAAAATTTGAAAAATTCGAAAAATCTTCAAAAAATATTGTCATTTTTGTCATGTTTTTTCTCGGTTCGATAATATCTACGGTCTTTGTGCTGTCATTCAAAGAATGACACGGGTCTTTAGATGTTGTTCGAATTCTTAAAAAAAAAAAAAAAAAAAAAAAAAAAAAAAAAAAAAAAAAAATTTTGGGAGAAAGAGAAACAATGGTTTATTGTCATTTTCAGGCAATAACCCGGTTTTAAATGAAAGAACAGAGCCATGTCTTATCATGTTTTCATATTCCATGCTCTGATTCTATAATCATTTATCTGCTGAAAACTAAATGCTTTGAAAAATAACTCGGTCTCTATTTTTGATAATCATCAGGACTTATTTGTCAAAATCTCTATCTCTCAATCAACAACCTATGTCATTGATTGAGGGGGAGAATGATTTCAATTAAATTAAAAAGTTATTTGGCATTAAATTGTTTTCAAAAGATATACATGCATGTTTTAATAAATGGAGTTTAAAGTCTTAAAATCTGATACATATCAGTTAAAACACTTTCACAATCAAGTCACAATTCTCCTTAAAAGCTTTCAAAATCAATTTAAATCTATACGAGATCACAAATCTCAAATGATTTGATAATTGTGATCGGGGGAGAATGTGTGATTTAAATTGGACCTAAACTGATAATCAGGTAAATGGTTATAAAAGAATGTACATGCTGTCCTTCTCACATGTGACAAACGATTTCAATTTTTCAACGCACATGTTGAGGGGGAGCATCTATCTTAAACCTTTGATTTGAAACGTGATCATTCATCCTAATGTGCAGGTTCCCTCTAGTATGTGCAAAACTCTTTTCAAACCTCGAGGCACATATTGAGGGGGAGCAAAATCATGGAAACCTCATCCTTCCCGAAAATGCTATTCCCACTTGATCTGTTGAGGGAAGTGATGTTGATATCTTTTAGAAAATGGTAATCAAAAGAAGTTAATTCTTTCTCTTGCCTCCATGTGCTTAACATTTCTCAAATACTTGATGCACATGTTGAGGGGGAGTTCTCGTTCTAAAAATATCAAAAACAATTCAGGTACAAAATGCTTTGATTATATATCACAAGTATCTGAATTGATTTTCAAAATGGTTTTCAATTGGATCCAATGGCAGATGAACAAAACCAAATAGACCGACCAACTTTACTTTATGTATGGTGATATAAGGATGATAAGGTTAGGTATTGGTTCCCATGATCCGCCAGAACCGGAGGGATCTACCCAGGGACAATCCACTAGTTAGTGTAGAAGTCCTTAGGTATGATGATAAAAGGAGAAAAGTGAGATATGGGAAGAGTGCGGACTGAGACAGAGCTAGTACTGGAATTAACCCAACAAGGTTCTAGTAATGAAGTCTCGGTAAGCACTGAAGGGGTTGAAGAATGAAAAAGAACTGAATGTGAAAAAGGGTGAAAAGAAATAGCCCTCCATCAATTCAACCTTAGGGCAGAAACCGGGTTCACTTCATATGCTACTGATGGTAACATCGGTATTGAAGACAAGACGTCATGGACCCAGTGACGCACTGCACTTCAACTTTCCAAACTACTCAAGTTCCTCTTAAAAGGACTTGTTTCATTCTCACGGGGAACCGAAATTAACTATCGACTTTCTCTTAGAGATTGTTGATATTGAAAAAGGAGACCCTCTCCCTAGTCTCCGGCACAGGATCCAAATATGCACAAATTGAGTCTAGAGCCACGAGATCATCAATATCTCATTAGGACACTTTCAATGAAGACTCTCTGTTTCACACAATGTGGAAAGAGAGATTATATCTTGAGTCCTACGCATTATCCTTGTGGTATTGCCAGAACATCCGAGTGATATGTAAAAATATTCACAATGAAGATGGAAAGCCTTCTGGAGCCAACATCAAACAAGCTCCTGGTAGGTGGCATGTGAGATCTATCATATAGATCAATCATGTGACAACTGAACAGAAACAATGGGGCGATTCAATTTCTTGAATCAATCCTGGTTCAGGTTAGGGATTGACGGATACCTTTGAAAAACCGGTCTTTGTGCTTATAAACTCTTTTCCTTAGCACATCGACTGTGTACTAATTTTTCAAACCAAAAGGTATTTTTATGATTGATAATTGATTTTCAATAAAACCTTCGTTGTATTGCAAAAACAATTTCTATTGAGCAATACACGATTGTTTTTCAAATCTCTTTTCATCAATCAGTGGACTTAAAATTCGCTGGTTCACTCACTCCGTGTTGTCTTCTTTGAGACGTTCCGGTTTGAGAACAGCTAGAACAGCTGCGAAACCCTGTCAAGGAGATTCTTAGGAATCCTACCTGATCACAGGCAGTACTTGTACTGATCAACGGGGAACCGTGGGCCGTGTACCTCAATTCATCGAAAGTGATCAAAGACACTTTCGTGCAATTTATTGCTAACTGTTGTATGCAGGTACACCCGACGTTTGCAGCTGATCAGAATGAAGCGGTCAATCCATAGCCGCATGCTCACTTAACTCATTCATCTCAAAAGAAATCATGATTAGTGCATCAATGACTCTGATATTTTCACACCAAGCTTCTGCTACGCTGCTGCCTATATCATGATTCAACAAATGCTTCCGCTACTCTGATGAGAAGATATCATGATCCAGAATGTGAGCATGTCGGTCCCAAAGTCACAACACCACAATGGATGTCTCAGAGATTTTTGATAGCTGATGATCTCCAAAGATGGCTCAAACTTATCATCACGTGGATCAGTAAAAGACCTCCACTTGGAACAATCAAACATGCATTGTGAAGAATCAATGACTACGAGCTTAAGAGCAAAGGACTACATCAAGAATGCAAGATCAATTGTTAAATGTTATATCTATTTGTATTCTATGTAATTTTGGTACATTATTGAGGTGACCTCCCTTAGGGGGAGATTGTTAGGAATTAGAAATTCCCGGTATTAAAGAGTCGGTCACCTCAAGTATATGTAATCGTTAGAAAGCTCGTAGTCGTAGTTCTTTTAAGTTAAGTAGTTATTTAGTTAAGTAACACCGTGGAGGACGGACGGGTCTTTACCCACTGTATGCCTGATCCACAGCCCAAAGTGTGGCGAGTTATGTAAGACTATAAATACTCTCTACCTTCCAAGGTAGAGAGTTGGAGCTCATAATAATATCTTTCACTTTCTCTCACTAAGTTCCCTAAACCTCTAACTTTCTCTCTCTAGAATTCCATCTTATTCGCCACCTTGTGTTATGGTTTGATGTGTATGTGAAAAGTTATATCTTACAACTCACATCCCAAATTGTCCGCAAAATGGATACCTATAGGTATTTGCCTATCCTAAATGACGAATATCAATAGATTTTCCTTTCTCAAAAAATCATGCGTTATATATGAGTTAAAAATTGTAGTTTACCAACATATTTTCCTTTCTCAAAAAATCATACGTTATATGAGTTGAAAATTGTACTTTACCAACATATTTTCCTTTCTCAAATCATACTTTATATAAGTTAAAAACCGTACTTTTATTATTTGATACACATTTTTTTCCCATTCATATGGTTACCCTAAAGTAATTAAAATTTTGGGACGTATTAAATGTAGAAAATATATACAACTTTGTTATTAAATCTGCTTTGATACACTTATTTTGTGTATAAATCTTTTATCCTCTATCTTTTATACGATTTGCATGCAATCTTGAAATCTCAAAAAAAAAAAAAAATGTTATCAATCTATCGTAATATCTTTTTCCATGGACGCTCCCACCATGCCATGAACAACACACCGTGTAAACCTTCAAGGTAATATCATTTTTTGATGTTTGAAATCAACTTTTTAATGTGTTGGTTGCTTTAAAAAAAATGAGCTATAAAACCAAATAAGTTGTGCTGTTGTTTGTGTTCATGTTCTTTAGTTACTTTCAGTTTATGAAATGTTCCCAAAAGAATTCCTAGAAAATGATCGAATGCCACAGTTCTAAAGGTATTTCATCGACATTTAAATCAGGCGTATTATAATGAAAAAATGTCACCTTATAGTTCTTTTAATTATTTTTGTTTTCATATATAGTTATGATGTATTTTTCGTATGAATGCTCTTTGCAGCCACTCATCTGTTTGGCCATGGATTTTAGTTAAGTGGATTACTGATACTTTGAAAATCATTTTATTAAATTTTAGCAATTCATTAATTAAACATGAAGCTTTTTATTTTTTATCAATGTTATTATCTGATTTTAGTTCCTATTAAATATATTTTCTTTGTATTTAAGGCTTGTGATGATTCATTGAAGGATGATTGCTAATGGAAAACAATTACAACATGTTCTGTACATTTGCTATTAACTAAAGTAATTTATCATGTATCATGTTCTATATTGCGAGAAACTCTATAGTTAAATTTTGACGAAACAACATATGTCTGCCACTAAATTAAGAGGTTCATATGACTATCGCATATGTGCATGCTCTTATTTGTTGATCATTTTTTTATCACACAAAAATCTACTCTTTCGGTATTTGCACCAAATACTTTGTATTTTGATGTTTATACAACTGCCATTTTGTAATTGTTAGGAAGATAGTGTTTTGGTATTTGCACAAATGCTTTTCTATTTAGAGGTTTATGTAACTACCATTTTGTTATTGTTACGAAGAAAAGTTGCAAAAAACTTATGTGAGGCTTTCATTACAATTTGTATGTAAAAAAAAAAGATATGGTATGATATATTTCAAGTATCTCTTTTAGAATTACACTCAGAAGAATTATTGAGATATACTCAGCAGATTGACAATTGTAAATGGCTTTTAACACGTTAATTGTTAGTGCATGAGTGCATGATCATTATTTCTTGTACCGACTTTCATTCAATTTTGCAACTAAACTTAGTATATACAAATCATGATCGAGGAGACATTTACTTAATTAATTTACCCAATAAAGTTTCATTACAGTTTCTTGATTTTAGGGATCTTTGATCAAGGTCTTTATAGGTGTTTTTGGTTCCTGCACTAATTCACGGGTTGATTTTAGGGGTCTTTGATCATGGTCTTTGTAGTTGAAATAAATGACTTTATATGGAAAGAAGAGAAGAAGAAGGGAAAAAAGATATGTTAATACAAATAAGCCGTAAAAACGTTTATTTATATTTTACGATCTTCTAATGTTTTGTCGATAACAAACATAAAATCATTTTAACGAAACAAATAAAATACATAAATGGTTTGAGCCAATAGTTTTCTAACACACTTACATTTTCACATAAAACACTAAAACAAGTATAAGTGATTTTATGATTTAGTAATACACATGTACAACAACTAGTGTTTACATATTGGGCAAATATATACATAACTAATATGTATTATAATAGGTAATATAAATGGGTAGAAACTTAAGTATTTGACCTATTGACCAAATACATTGAATGTAGTTGGATACAACCCAAAGTCCATGACCCATACCCATGGAGCTTGACCCATAACCCATTGCATGACATCATGCATAAGTCATATATGGATAATATTCATGGCTCATAGTTTTAATCCATGACCCATGGTTTTAATCCATGAACCATGGACTAGATGCATTGCATCTTGGAGATACATTGTATCTAGTTAGATACCCATGATCCATAACCCATGACCCATGACCCAAAACCCATGGGCACAAGGGAGCGTCCCACGGATCCCTAGTAATACACTGGACGGATCCCTCAAGTGAGGGATTCGTGGGATCCGTCGAACAGTAGATGTTTTTCTTCTATAAATAGTGAGCCATTTCTTCCTTTTGGGTTGCCACTTCTACACATACTTTTCCCAAGTATTGTAACCTTCTAACCACAGATCCTAAGGATCTTTCTATGTAGTTTTTCTTTTTTTTTTGTGTGTGATTCTCTAGGTTCCTCTTAAAGGCGCGATCACCACCTCTTGAAGTCGAGCAGGCTCAAGTCCATGAGTTGTCATGCTTCGTCATCATCAAGACTACTGAGGTTCTCTTGTTGATACTTCTTTCTTCCTCCATAGAAGTGTTGTGTCCAAGGCATTAGTGAAGGATGCCGAAAGAGTCAAGACGAAAGCATTAGTGAAAGGTGCTTAACGTCCGTGTCAAAAGCATTAGTGAAGAATGCTAAAGAAGTCAAGACGAAGGCATTAGTGAAAGGTTCCAAGCGTTCGTGTCAAGGGCATTAGTAAAAGATGCCTAGGAGTCAAATCAAGTGGCATTAGTGAAGGATGCCATGGTCGTATAATCGATGAGGTGCATCGTTATACAAATAGTGATAGTTTGTTTCCAAGGATATTGATATCCTTGATGGTGTTGTAATAAGGAGTGGGTCTCCTTTGGGGTTAGGTGTTTTGTAGTGTTGGGTAGTAGTTCCTCCTTTGTAATGGAACTCGGTACTTAGCCTAGTATCGGATAAAGGGTAGGCAACATTGTGGTAGTTGCAGTTCAACCTTGTGAAAGAACTCGGTGGTTAGCCTAGTACCGGAAAAAGAGTAGGCGACGTTGTGAAGGCTTCTTCGCCATAAGGATTTGGTGTCGTGTAGTGATTACGAACTTTCGAGTAGGTGACTCGGGGAGTGGAGTAGGGCAAGGAAGGTGTCCTTGTAGCCGAACCAACATAAATACTCGTGTCGTAGTTATGTGCTTCTTACTCTTTATCTTTCATTACACATTTATATATCTATCAATCAATGTCCAACCTCCATGATTTCCTTCTCCGTCCCCTTACACAACAATTGTAAATAGGGTCCATGTCCACTATCATCTTCAAGACATAGTGATAGAGTCATGCCTACTTGATCCAGTTGCAGCTTTTTATTCTAAAGTTTCAGAAAATGTGCAAACGGGTTGTCCCCTAACTTCTCTTTATTAAGCTGTGGGGTCTCATCCAAAAATTTAGTAAAATAGTTTACATCACATATTATGCGATAGAGTGGCTTCTTTTGCCCCACCACGGTCTCCCCTGCGTATTCCTGTATCTCTTCGTCAGTCAACCGTTCATAGTCTACCTTTACCACATGAGCAAGTCCGCTATTGCCCTTCTTTTTCCAGTCAATCCTAAGTAACATCAAATTCAGCATGTTAAAATTAACCATTCTTCCTGTTTTCCTTTTACAGAAACTATATAAACCAAATTTATTTCAAAATCAAATTCGGTTTAAATAGTTTATCTCTGAGTTGGACCAGCCATAAGATGAACTAAGAAGCTGCTCAGAGGTGGCTTATAAATCAAAATTAACCATGATTTTGTTTATATAGTTTATCTATTTAGTTTAAAATTAACCATTCTTCCTGATTTCCTTTTAATGCAAGCATGGTTATAGATAAGCTGATATAGAGAGCTAATTAAATTTAATGAGTGATACGGCTTTCGGTCTTAAACGGAAAGTGAATATGCCAAAACCGCAGAACGTGTCGAACCGATCTCTGAGTTAAACCAGCCATAGGATAAACTACAAAGCTGGTTAGAGGTGGTTTATAAATCAAATTTAACCATGATTTGGTTTATATATTTTATCTATTTAAAATTTCGTATTTTACCCTCAAATTTAATCATCAAGTTTAACCATCAAATTTAATCAGCTCTCTATAACCATTCTTCCTGATTTTCTTTTACAGAAAATAAAAAATAATTCACAAACAAAGAAAGACACTCACTGAAAATTGTTAAATTTATTTTCACAGCGCTTGCCTCGGTCAATAGCTTTGATTTCCATGGTGTTCTCGTTGGAATGAACTTCCATGTTTAGGCTCTTCTCGTTGGACAGGACTTCCATGGCGATAAGAAAATATGTAATCCGCAATTTATAGATTTATAACCAAAAATAGAAACATTAATCCTTTCTGATAATGGAGCAAAAAAAAAATAGATTTTATTGGTTAATTGCATTTTTGGTCCCTGTGCTATGGCCAAATTGCAGATTCGGTCCCTAAAACTTTGAAAGTGCCCTGAACGTCCTCATTTTGAAGTTTCCGTTGCATGTTTGGTCCTCTAGGCCCAGACGACGTTAAATTTTTAGGGACCAAATCTGCAATTTGGCCATACCACATGGACAAAATCTGAAATTTGGCCATACCACATGGACCAAAAATACAACATAAACTACAAAATGAAGACGTTTAGTGCACTTTCAAAGTTTTATGGACCAACTTTCCAATTTAGCTATACCATAAGGACCAAAAATGCAATTAACTCTTCAAATAATGAAGGTAATTCATCATATAATGTGGGAAGTTGATGTGCTACGTGTGTACAAGTTTTAAATTTATAAAAGGTGAATTACCAATATTACTAATAACACATACGAGCAAGTATACTCGTCCGTTATAGCAAGATTATGAAGGTAAGTCGGGATCGTTCGCAGGGATTTGAGTGAATCTAAACACAAGTTTGAATCAACGGAGTCTATCCAAAACATATAACAAAGCAAATAGATTTAATGAAATTCAGATGATTAAAAACTACACTTGCTTAAACTAGTTTCATATCATAGATTAATGTGATTGTGTTAACCTCTTAACATGTTGGTTATGATAATTAGTTGGAAGACTAATCTATTGTTCTTACAAGTTAAACCTTCTTCAAGATTTTAGTTCATAAAAACAAGCATTACGTTTAACCAATCAATTCAAGATCAATTTAAGTTTCATAAGTCTACATACATAAACTTAAGCACAAAAACATCCATTTGTTTCATCAAATTTCTTAAGAAATGGTCAATACAAAAGGTAACCGATCATAGACAAAAGGCTACAATTGATTCTCAACAACTAATCTTACGACCTTTTAGATGTTTCCAACCAATCCAATTTAATAATCAAAAAGCGTTTCTATTACAACCACACCTTAGTTCCTTTGTATAATCAAGAATAATGGGTGAAAACAATCATCCATAGACAAAATGATTATGACTAGTTGAATAACAATAAGTTCTTTCGACCTCTACGATTACTATCAATTAGCCAAACTTGATTAACAAATGTCACTACGAAACTTTAGCACAATTGGATCTTAGAATCAACTTGAAATTGAATTAAAACATGTTAACACAATCACTAACTAATCATATTATAATCAACATCATTTAAGCAAGTGTATAAAGAAACTAGCTACTCATAGCAAACATGAACATAAACTCAGAACTTTGAACATTAGAAAACATGATTAAAAGTCTTACAATGCTTGGAATAAGATTACAAATGGTGAAGTAATGATTCCCAAAGTATTGGGGTAGACTTCTTGGTGATTTGGCCTCTAAATGTGGAACTTCTGGAACTCCAAACTTCCCTGGACTTCTAAGGACGAACTTAAGAGCTTAAAGCTTTGTTTGATGAGTAGAGAGATTTGTATTTGAAGTGTGTGTCTCATATGCTCACAAATGGCCTCTATTTATACTAATTCCAAAGCCTAGGGTATTAATTGCTGAACTTGACCTCCAAGGAGTAAGGAAGGGACTAGAATACACCAAGAGAAGGACCTAGAATCGTTTGGATGCAAAGGGGAAACTTAGTGATGAAGATTTGGCAGATGCAGCTTCTCCAACCGGATCGGTTATATGACCAACCGATCCGGTTGGTCTTCTACAAAAGGGCCAACCTTTCCGGTTGCGAGTGGCGACCGAACGGTTGATGATGGTATTTAGGTGTTTCTGGTCATATTCCAACCGATCCGGCTACACTTGTAACCGATCCGGTTGGATTTCCTGAGTTACGGAAACTTGATCTTTTCTTTTCTTTATCTTGTAGAACTTGGTTCTTCAATCACTATGGTTTTCGAAGGTCCTTGAGATACTGATTTAGGCTTTACTGAAACGGGAATCTTCTATTTGCTGAACATTTCTTTATTTTCCTTCCGTTTCCCTGCACTTGGTTATAAACACTAGACAAACATCTTTTGATGCGTTTAAGCACTATAATCACGCAAATATAACCAAATAACATATATAAAAGCACACATAACGCTATTAGAAACATGCACAATCTGAGCGTTATCAGAAGTAGACATTAGTATTTATAAATGGGCCACTATTAATTGTGTTTTTTCTTACCGTCTGCAATTATCTCATAGGTTAGGAACTGGAACATGCCCATCAATCAAGATACTTCTTGAGACCCTTTGTGAAGTACAATTTGATGGTCGCCAGATAATATTAAGCTCGCTGAAAAATACATTAGAGAAGACGTAAACTCTTGGGTGTTTGTATTGTGTATGTAGCACTAAATTTAGTGAAGTAATCTCTGGTTGACTTTTGTGTAAGTGATTCTAATTTGAATGGTTCATTGAAAGCATGTGTATGTGTTCAACTTGTATCTTTTCAAGATTACCTTGCATCTGTTTGAATTTTTGTAGTTTATAAGCATAATAAAGTAGTTATGATTTGTGAGCTTTTGTTTGTGTATGTGTTTAGATCTATGGTTGTTGTTTAGATCTATGCAGTAATTGTCTATGAAAAAAAATTGTGGTTGCCGAAAAATCCCAAAGATGATGGTGGTTGCCGGATGTTGAGGATGTTGATCTTGTTCAAAAAAAATATGTGTTATTGATATTAATGTATTATACTTGTCATTTTTCATTTTTGTAATTGTATGTATTCGACGTGGCAGTGGCATGGAGATGACGTGGATGGTAAAATTGTATGTATACATTTTTGCAAAACCTGCTGGGGAGGTCCGCACACATTAACACAAAATAAAATTATTATACACGGAATAACCACAAAAATTGGACGCTACACAGAATTACAAATTGTGTCGAGTATAATACATTTTTGGCTAATTGTCCCTAAAAAAAATCGTTTTACTAAATTCTAAATATGTGACTTTGGTTCATAAGTAGTCTTAAAATGATAGCAACACAAGAAAAAGCTATTAAACGACCACAACATCTAGAGTCTAGACACGTTTTTGAAATTTTAAAATGTTTCTTCCTACTAAACGCACCCAAAATGTGTGACTGTTTAATTCATTTTTAGATAATTCAATCACTTTTCTAAAATTAATTAGAGAATAGAAAGACTTACAGTTTGCCAACGGATGGAAGTCTTTGAGAGTAAAGTACTGTTGGTATGAATGAATGCAATCAAACTGGTAGCTCAAGTGAAGTTACAAAGAGTAAAGGCACGTTGGTTAACCCAAGTCAATTTATTTGCATTTATGGTCCCTCGGTTTTAGGAGCTACGTTATATTACATCAAAACATGTCACTAATCAAAGATAAGAGAGAATTTTTTTGAAAAGTCACTAATCAAAACATGTCACTTTATTTTTGTAGATGTTTCTTTGTGGTTCTTTCGTAGATGTAGCATAGCTCCAATTTTAGATAATATGCAATCTATTGGATTAAGCTAAAATGTCAAATTTTAACTATGTTTTGTGAAAAATAGCACCTGATAATATTACAGCATCATCGGAACACACATATCAAATTGAATAATTCAAGGGTCATAGTTTTCTAATAGATGTCTTCACCAAAAATAATTAGTACTTCTTTTTCAAGGACCATACTTTTATGGGGCATTACATACATCCTCGTATTCCAACCAATATATATATATATATTTCTCCAAACCTTGCTTTAAGAGCATTGTACATCATGCATTAAAAACTTGTGTTTGAGGAAATATGTAAATATTAGTTGGGATATGAGGATGTTTGTAAACACCTCTACTTTTTTAAACGGCACGTATTTTATTTTATTATTATTTTTCATTATTAAAATTTTAACACAAATCAGACAAATATGTGAATGTTGGCTCGGTTAAATTGCATTAATCCAATTCGCACTCGTAAAGATATTGAAATAAAGTAAAACCTTTTGTTATAGAGTTGAGTTATTTTGTATCCATTTATTTTCTTACATTTTGAAGGACTCATCTCAACCATTCAAAACATTTGATTCAAGGACCAGATCAAACATCGACTTTCACCCCTTCCATCACCATCTTTTTTAATTAAAAATTACTTTCTCCCATCTTTTTTAAAAATTACATATCTCAAAAACCGTAAACTGTTAACCCACAAGATTACACCATCGTGACGAGCATTTTTTTTAAAGGAAATTGATTATAATTATACAAATAACAAACTAGAAAGACTAGATTAGAACTCATGTTCAACGAAGGTAGTCAAAGTTTATAATTAAATTGAAGGGAAATTTGTATTTCTATTCCCCAAGGTATTGTAAATTCAAATTTTTAAGGAATAGGATTAGCAATATGCCCCAAATGTGTATCATATTAGAAATAAATGACATCTTAGGTCATAGAAATGCAAATTTCTCAAATTAAATGTGCAACTCCAAACACCTTAACAACTTTTATATTCAGCTTTTAAAATATTAGAAATAAAGAATAAATATGTATGTAACAAAAACTTGTAAAAGAAGGGAATTAGTTTGTAAACAAGCAACAAAAACTCCAAACAATTCATTTACTTTGTTTTAAGTGATAGAAAGAGAGAGAGAGAGGGAGAAAAAAAATGCTAATCTTACTTACAAGCACAAAGTTTTGATATCACAAAAAAAACTCTTTAATTCCTTAGATTATCAAGCCAAGACCATGACGGCCCTCCACTTTGGCGAGTGGAGTCCACTTGACCACCTAACGATTTTATTTTATTTTATTTTATTTTATTATTGAGTGTGTATTGTGTATATTATATGGTATTTTTTATAAAATAAGATATTTTTATGTCATTGGTTAAAAAAGTGATGTATTAAAAAGGTGATTTAGCATTGTAGGTGTAGGTGATGGTCGGTTGACCATTACATGAGCCTTACAACACATAAGACACACCTTTGTTACAACCCGCCTACTCGACTAGATCATTTTTGATGATGTTCGGGATTCCGGATTGTTCCACACTTCTCTTGGATGAACTTGGAAGATCTTGGAACCCTTTGGAAAATGATGGAAGATGTAGGAAACTCTAGAACCCCATGGAAGCCCTAGAAGCTCATGGAAGTCCTAGAATCTTCCTACCATGGAAGTGTGTAGAAATTGTACATAGCTTAGTTCACTAGTATAAATAGAGGAGGCCTCATTTGTTCAAGGCATCCAAGAAGTTCTCTTGTAAGCAAACTTGTAAAGCTCTCTAGTAATACAAAGTGTTCTTTACATTCCACTTGTTCCATTCTTTGAAGTTTACTTTCGTTGCATACATCGATAAGTGTTCGAGCAAGGCTGAGCTTAGTCGAGACTAAGTGCCGCACGGAAGACCTTGTAGAGACAAGTCCGTGACAAGTGGTATTAGAGCCAGGTTGATTCGAGGCGATGGCAAATGAGACCGATAAGATTGGTGCTAGTGGAAGTGTGATTGTTGATGAGAGGCAAGGTCGCGATGACAAGCGTCAAGACCCAAAGAAGAGAGGTGCGTCTAAAGACATTATGTCGAGCTTGGATAAGAGATTGGCGGGTGTTGAGACATCCGTGTCGGAGTTGAAGACCCAAGTTGAGGGCTTGGAAAGTTTAGACTCTGAATTTTTGACCATGAAGGATGACTTTAGGGTCGTCCTTAATACCCTTAGTGGCGACTTTAAACCCGAAATCCATGATCTAAAGGAGATGCTCATGGGTGAGATCTCCAACATTCATAAGACCATCGAAGACTTGCAAGCCGGTGTAGTGCTATGCAAGCGATCCATGGCTAACGGAGGTGGCAACGCTAATCATAATGCTCCAAAGATTGATGTTCCAAAACCATCACCGTTCGTGGGAAAGCGGGAAGGTAGGGCGGTTGATGATTTCTCATGGGAGATGGAGCAATACTTGGAGGGTGTCAACATTACGGATGATGACACCAAGATCAAGATGGCGACCCGATACTTGAAGGATACCGCGGCGTTATGGTGGAGACATCGATATGGAGATATCGAACGAGGTACGTGTACTATCAATACTTGGGCTGATTTTGTTGCCGAACTTAAGAAGCAATTTTATCCGGAGAATGCTAAGAACGAAGCAAAGAGTCGACTTCGTAAACTTAAGCATTCCGGAACGATCCGGGATTATGTTAAGGAATTCACTACACTCACCTTGGAGATTCTGGATCTTTCCGACCAAGACTCTCTCATTTATTTCCTCGATGGTTTACAAGGATGGGCTAAAATGGAGTTAGAAAGACGTGGGGTTCAAGACCTTTCTACGAGCATTGCCCATGCCGAGGCCTCGATCAACTTTAGTACGAGGAGGGAAACGTCTAAGCCGAAGGATCGAAAGGTGAACCATGAGAAAGGTGGGGGAGAGAAGTCGCTCAAGCCAAGCACGATAATGCACATAAACCACCAACTGGAAAGAATAAAGACATAAAGACGACCTTTAAAAGTGGTGGATGCTTCATATGTGACGGACCTCATAGAGCTCGAGATTGCCCCAAGAAAGCAAGTCTTAACGGAATGATGGCTCATTAAGACGAAGGCCCAAGTGATGGTGGATGCATGAGCTCGATGAGGATTCTAAATGCAATCAAGGCCAAGACGGAGGTGCCAAAAGTTGTAGGGAAGGGATTGCAAATTGTGGAAGCAACCATCAATGGGACCAAGGTACGTGCTTTAGTAGATTCCGGTGCCACTTATAATTTTGTGTCGGTTGATGAAGCCAAACGGCTAAGGATTAGCGCTATGAAATTGAGTGGAACGTTTAAGCCGGTAAACTCGAAGGCCAAGCCAATGGAAGGAGTGGCTAAGGATGTTCGGGCTAAGATTGGAGAATGGGAAGGGACGATTGACTTGTCGGTGGTCCCGATGGATGATTTTGATGTAGTTCTTGGGTTGGAGTTCCTCGATAAGGTACGAGCTTTCCCTCTGCCATTTGCTAATTCTTTATGTATCCTAGATGGTGGAATGACTTGCATGGTTAGCACGGAACGGGATTCTAAGTGTGGAGTGAAGACCCTTTCGGCCATGCAATTCAAGAAAGGGTACAACAAGAGCGAGCCTTGCTATTTGGCGGTAACAAGGCTAGAGACGGATGGTGAGTCGGGAAAATTGGAGGTACCGAAGGAGATTAGGCGGGTACTTGATGAGTTCAAGGACGTGATGCCAAAGGAGCTGCCCAAGAAGCTACCACCTAGGAGAGAGGTGGATCATGCCATCGAGTTCGAACCAGGTTCCAAACCACCCGCCAAAGCCCCTTACCGAATGCCACCACCTGAGTTGGAGGAGTTGCGTAAACAACCCAAGGATCTTTTGATTGCGGGCTATATTCGACCCTCGAAAGCCCAGTATGGTGCGCCGGTGCTATTTCAAAGGAAGAAGGATGGATCCTTACGGATGTGCATAGACTACCGGGCACTTAATAAGGTAACGATCAAGAACAAGTACCCGATTTCTCTCATTGCGGATTTGTTCGATCAACTTGGAAAGGCGAGATACTTCTCCAAGTTAGACTTGAGGCCGGGGTACTACCAAGTACGAATAGCGGAGGGAGACGAAGCCAAGACGACGTGTGTTACAAGGAAAGAATTCAGAGCTTAAAAGTGACAATTTATATATGCTTTAGATAAGCTTAACTAGTAATCGAAGCACCTGGAAAGAATTCAGAGCTTGTGGGTAACTTTTTAGAATTGAGAACTCGCATTTTATGTTTCACTAATTTGATCAAAATTCTATCACAGATGATCAATAATCTGAAGCTAAATCATAATTATAAGTAACAACAACAACAACAACACACATTCTCCTTCGTACTCTTTTGCAAAAGAAAACCAGCAAAACAGACGTTTCTAATGATAGGGAAAGCTATAATGCTCATGAGAAGAAAATGTTTCAGCAACATTAAGCATGTTCATACTAACAAGCTGTTGTTATTGTTAGCATCTGTCGCCATCCACAAATCACATTAGTATTCTATTTTCTTTTTCTTTTTTTCACCATCCACAAATCAACATACACATCATTGTGTGAATTTTCTTTTGAAAAACTTGTGTGGATGTAGCATTACTCATAAAATAGGGATTTACTTTGTAAACATGCAAAAAGAACTTCAAACAATTCATTTATTTTGTTTTAAGTGATACAAAGACAGAGAATAGAAAGGCTAATCCTACTTAAAAGCACAAAGTTTCGTTATCACAAAAAGATACTCTTTACTTCCTTAGACTATCACGCCAAGACCATGACGACCCTCCACCTTGGTGAGCGGAGTCCACTTATTTGTGTTTGTTGGGTGGTTGAGACCACCTAACACTTTTTTTTTTGTGAGTGTGTTTGAGGTATATTGTTAAGTATGTTTGTATAAAATGATATATTTTTATGTAATTAGTTAAGTGGTAACCATTACGCCTTTAAAGGTGGTGTTAGAACACATAAGACACACCTTACTCATTTTGATGTAGCGAAGCCTATAATATTAAATTTGAAAAACTAGCAAATTTGGGAAATGAATAAATTGGATTATCAAATCATAATTTTTTTTTTTATTTTTTTTTTTTTATTTATTTATTTTTTTTTTATTCCTAGGTTAGAAGTACAACATAACTTCAACCAAATGACAACGAGGTTAGACGCTCGCACATTACGGCGGTTTTTTTGTTAGTTAACTATGTGTAGGGTTAAAGCCATATAATAGCAAGAAACTTTTTCAAAAGAAATTAATTTGCACACTTATTTTTTATTGGGACACTCCAATTACCGCATCAGTCAGTTCTATCATATTGACATCCTGCTTTGATTTCTTTTACCATGAGTGTGCAAATAAAAAAGAAGAGTGTGCAAATCACCTCCCTTTTTAAAATGTTCACTTATCAGTGACTCAATAAAATAACACAATACCCATCAAACTTTGTTGGTTTTACCTGGTGCAATGTGGGAGTTTAAAGGGTTAGGGTTCTTTGTAAATTAACTTTCAATTTGAAGAACACATATATAACATAAATGATGTGGACAATAACTGTATAATTTATGACGTGAAATCTACATTGGGAAAATGAAATGATTTTGGAGGTAAAAAACGGGTTATGTTGATATCAACCCAAAACCAATAAAGTTTTGATGAATATTGTGATATTTTATTGAATCTATTATTTGAGAAATTCCTTGCTATTAGATGACATTAACCTTTAAAATAATGCAAGATAGGCAAAGATATCATTAGTTCTTTCTTTGTCTTCGACTGTGTAACAATTTACATTAATAGCCTCTTGAATGCTTATTGGTGAAAAATAGTAGATTGCTTGATGAACATTGTATAAAGGGAGATGATTTGCACACTCAAAAATGATTGAGATACTCACATTTTGAGTGTTTAAACATTTATACTCTTACATTATTTAAAGTTATGTTTATCCTGTAAAAGTATAAATCTCCAATCACTCAAAATTTGAGTGTCCCAATCATTTTTGTGAGTGTGCAAATCATCTCCCCGTGTTAAAAGGTAAATTAAAAAATTGAATCAAAGGCATTAATGAATGTTTAGTGATTCTTTTTACAAAGACTAAACTTACATGAAAAATGAAAACTTCATAAAGTATAATAAATTAAATGATAAAGATGAACTAGGTTGTCTGAAAATGTAAAATAGATGATTATCGATTAATGATTAATGAAGCTTTTATTAGAATTTTCAACTCCAAAACATAGATGGCTCGCTGAATAACATAAGTTGACTCAACAAAAGTCTCCAAGTCTATAATTGTGTCTGCAGTTATATTTGAGTATATTCAATCACTCCTGATCATTTAATCTAATAACGAATCTCATCAAATCAAAGGGATCCGGATTAATACTGAAATCATTTGGAATATGATTTATAAAAAGCACTAAGTTAGAGTAAAAGAATAAACATTTTAAAAGTACAAAAAGAGAAGATGACATACGGTCTTTAGAACTACAATAAACAATGGAGGATCATTCTAGTCACGTCATGTGTATTTTACTTTTAAACAATCGTATTAGGTTCCAAGGCTATAAATAAACACAAATGCAAAAACAATCAACAAATTCATAAATAAAAACAAAGTTGAGGAGAGGACTTACAAATTTTTTTGATTGGTTACAAAGCAAGCACAGGATATGAATGGCTATGAGAAAATGAAATGGATGATAATTCTACTATACTCATGTGGATCACAAGTTAAATAATGCAAGTTGGGTTGACCTAAAGTCAACTTTATAATCATAAGTTACACTTTCAATCCCCCAAGCTCTACAAATTACGTACATGATATCTTTCAAAACAAAGTCTATTATCTGCAGTTTCTTGTAAGCTTCTTCGAAAATAGTCGAAATTACCTGTTACACATTAAACAATCAATTTTTTATGAGCGAGGAAATGCCTCAGTTAGTTGCGTGAAAATGAGAATAGAAACGTATAAGATTGTGTTTTTTAAGAAGCAAAACAATCATCTTGCTGTCATTTTGAAGCATTATGATTCCATGGGAGAGAGTCACATATTAAATCTCTCCTTATATAAAAAAATTAGTTGCATCAGTGAAGGAGGCCCAACCAACCAGGTGGATAAGTAAAGAAAGGACAGGTGGTGTATGGTGTGGTTGTCTCAGCTGCCATGCAGAAGGGTCGGTCTGATTCGAGTGAGGTTAAGTTTGATGATAATGCTGTTGTACTTGTCAACAAGCAAGGTGAACCGATTGGGACCAGGGTTTTTGGCTCGGTTCCACATGAGCTAAGGAAGAAAAAGCATGTCAAGATTCTTAGTCTTGCTCAGCATATTGCATGAGGTATGAATCCTTCCATGCTTGTTGAGTTGTTTTGTCCCTCTTTCCTCCCATTTTTTCTGTTCAGAACTTAAAGGTGGCAATTTTAACCCCTTTACTTACCAATTTCTGATCTGGGTCATGCACTCATGCTTATCTCTAGTATGTATAATCGTCTAAGTGTATAACAGCTAATAGATAAAAACTGCTTAATGAAAACAGGGCGAATGGGTAAAAACAGATTGTTAGTTTCCTAAAAAACTTAAATTCGTTCCGACGTAATCTAATTTTTTAGTCTTGCAAGACTCTATTTTCCTATTGAAAATTTGGCAAAACAGTTTTTACCAAAAAAAGAACTATGTTTTGATTAGTTGCACAACAAGACCATTTTGTCACTTGTGTGGAAACTAGATTAAAAAAGTTAGGATTCTGCTTCTTTCTTCTCTCTTATTTTTTTTAGTTGTTCTATCACATAAATAGGGTAGTTGGTCAAACTTGCCAAAATGACAATTGAATTTGACAAGATGGCAAAGAATTCTGCAAGATTCCTTGTGGGTTGGTCTGCTAGAAAGTTTTCAAACCTTGCGAGGTTTAGTTTTTTTTGCAGCAGATGTGGGATTTTATGGTGAAAGTTGGACGCTTTTATGGAGCAACCATGAAATTGGCTTGACATGGAACTCACATAGTGAAAGTGGCCTGACATGAGACTCTTGCAAGCTCTTTCGATGCAAAAATCTGAGCCTCGCAAGGTAGCAGGAATGTAGTGGGGTTTCTGGCTACTTTGATTGATCAATTGCCATTTTGGCTACTTTGATGACCAATTTTCCCATATACATAGATGCAGTGGCGGATCTAGGAATTCAAAGTAGGGTATGCACTATTTTATTAGAATTAATGCTTAATCCGGTTTTTCGGTTTGAGTTTCCGGGTCGGGTTTTTCGGGATTGGATTAGGCACGGTTGTTTGAGTTTTTTTATCTGAGTTATTAAAAGGTGATTTCCTCATGTTCATTTTGAACATGATGTGGTAATGTTGGGCGTTTGGTTCACAGAATGTTTTTGAAGAAATTGTAATCTTTGGAAGGAATTGTAATTTGATGTAATTGTAATTTAAAGAATTGGAATGTGTTGTAATTGTAATTGATGAAATCTGTCAATGTGTTTTGTTGACTCGCAACGTAATGTAATTCAATTTTTTTTATAAAACTTAAAAAGCTAATATAATAACGATAATAATAATAATAAATATTAATAATAATAATAATAAAATAATAATAATAACAAAAATAAATAATAATAATAATAATAATAATAATATAGTAATAAAAAAGAATATTAATAATAAAAATATAATAATAAAATAATAATATTAATAATAATAATAATAATAATAAAATAATAAAAATATAATATTAATAATAAAAATAAAATAATAATAATAATTATTATAATAATAAAATAATAATAATTAAAATAATAATAATAATAATTAATAATAATATAATAAATAGTAATAATAAAAAAATGATACTTAATAATTAATAATAATAATATTAAAAATAAATAATAAATAATAATAATAATAATACATTATTATTATTATTATTATTTATTATTTATTATTATTATATTAATTATTATTGTTATTATTATTATTAAATAATAATAATAATAATAATAATAATAATAATAATAATAATAATAATAATAATAATAATAATAATAATAATAAAATTATTATATAATAATAATAATAATAATAATAAATAATAATAATAAATAATAGATATTATTATTATTATTATTATTATTATTATTAAATAATAAATATAATAATAATAATAATATTGATACAATTATAATATTATAATAATAATAATTAATAAAATAATAATAATAATAATAATAATAGTAAAATAATACTAAATAATAAATATAATAATAATAATAATAATAATAATAATAATAATAATAATAATAATAAATAATATTACTTAATAATATTATAATAATAATAATAAATAATATTACTTAATAATAATAATAATAATAATAATAATAATAATAATAATAATAATAATAATACTTTTTAAATAAAATAGTAAATAAAAATCATAAATTTAATATAAAATAATTATTAAAAAAATTAATTATTTATTTAGATATTTATATATAATATAAAAATAATTATTATAATTATTATTTATTTTTTAAATTAAATAATATAATAATAATAACGATGAAAGATAAATACTGATATTTAACTCGTAAAAATCTGAATTACAACACATTCCATCAAGTTTGCTATGTAATCTGAATTACATCACTGGACGTAATTGGTTGTAATTCAATTACATTACGTTGCAAACCAAACACCCGATGTAATGTAATCTGAATTACAATTCCATCCATCCTGCCAACCAAACAGGATTGTAATGTAATTCAGATTACAATCTATACACTATTAAGTAATCTAGCACGAACATTTAATATAAAAATATAAAAATGATGTCATGTCTTAAGTTTCGAAAGCATTGATTCTCAAAAAAACTAACCAAATCATAAACCCTTCTCTATTTCACAACTTTGAAAGTATACACCTGATAACAAGAGTTCTTAAGAAAAGTATTTCCATATTAAATAGTTTTAGTACATTGTCCACAAAACACAGTTAATGTGTGCTTTTTTTGTGACCTTTGCTTTGGACTTTTTGTTGACTGTAAAAATGTTCTCCTTTCAGGTTTGGGTTGGCCAACAGTGACCAGAGTGACTCAAGTTTATGTGCATTACAAGACACTGATTTTAGCTCTAGCATCACCTTGAGAAACCTGGAGCTGCTCTGTGATGCCCAAATGTACCATTAGTAGCCAAACTTGAGTCAAAAACTCGCCCCCTTTCCTAAACTGTTTCTCAAGGTGAAATCTTTTGCAGTGAGTAGCAGCATAAGTTAACGCGACTTTCCACATACGCTCTTTTTCCATCTTTTTCAAGCTAAAAGCTAGTCTGCAACCATCAAACAGTAAAGATTTGCATCGATCCCCCTTCACTTTACTAGGCAACACTTAAAGAGAATCAACTTCCGGCAGCTTTAGACATGCTTCAACTTTTTCGGTTGACCTTTTTCCTTGAAAAACCCATTGCTTCAGCACAGTTGTCACGATACCTGATCATGCCAATACCTATTGGCAACATAACAGGGTAATGTCACGAGAGGATACAATAAATAGTCAGATATGTGCTTGCTTTCGATATGACATACATATCAATATCAGAACCATCTTGATAGTCAACATTGCTGATACTCCATAGAGTGTCATCCTCATTCTTTTCTTTGTAGCGAAAAACTACCTTTCTGAGTACATAACTCTTTCAGATTGGAGTGGACAACCATATACTCCTGAAACTGACTGTAAATCAATTCTTTTTGGTTGTCAGAAACTTTGTTGTATGTCTTGTAACTGTGATGTTCAGGATGTAAATGAGTATTGACTGTAAGGGCGTGTTCAGCGACCTCCTCCACATTTACATCAAAACCGTGTGACTTTGTTCTATGTCTTATTAACAAACAAGCTGGCATGTTGATGAATGATTTTCTATGAAATAACAATTGCAACTGAATGAAGAACGTAAGAAAGAAAAGATGCAATTTACTATAGAGAGGAATCTGTTAGATGTTCTTAACAAACATGTTGATGAGTAATAACTACTCCCTCTGTCCCAATTTATAAGTCCGTATTTCTACTTTGAATCGTCCCAAAATACGTGTCCACTTTCACATTTAACCAATAATTGTACCTTAACAAACTCTTAGTCTTTGTAACTAGTGGTTGCTTGCATAACTTAAGATTTGTTATTTTATCGATAGTAAATCTCTATTCGGCAAGCTTAGTCTCTTTTGATTATTTGATTTCTGTTATAAATTTTTCGTGTTCTGAGTTTTGCCCTATTATATGCATGAAACAAAATCAAACTAGCTGGACGTTCACTGTTGCGGGGCCTCAGCAATGTGTCGCCAGGAATGCTAAGATCACAACAGGAGACTTCCTGCAATAGTTTCTTGGCTCAGGTCTGCTAATCTATTTGAGAAAGTGCTGACCCAATCATTCATTAATGGGTCGATTTGGTTTATGGGTTTTTCTTTAATGGGCCAAATGGGGTATATTAAACTAATCAACTTGAAAGGATATAGGTCAAATGGGTAGAAAGTCACCAAATGTGTACTTTATGCATCAATGATCAAACATCCAAAATTAATCTATACAAAAAATATATAATTTTTTACAATTAAACATGTTTTATAACCATATTGCCACTTATACATCTGCTTTGCGTTAGCCAACTTAATTGGTTTACTTCACTGTACAACATTTCTTTATTTTGTTTCTGTTACAGCAAATAAGGACTTTCATACAAATGAGATCCAATCTGAAAGTGGTGGACAACTCAGGGGCAAAACGAGTTATGTGCATACAAGCTTTGAAGGGGAAGAAAGGAGCCAGATTAGGAGACACGATAGTAGCATCAGTGAAGGAAGCCCAACCAGGCGGAAAAGTAAAGAAAGGACAGGTCGTGTATGGTGTGGTTGTTCGAGCTGCCATGCAGAAGGGTCGGTGTGATGGGAGTGAGGTTAAGTTTGATGATAATGCTGTTGTACTTGTCAACAAGCAAGGTGAACCAATTGGGACCAGAGTTTTCGGCCCGGTTCCACATGAGCTAAGGAAGAAAAAGCATGTCAAGATACTCAGTCTTGCTCAGCATATTGCATGAGGTATGAATCCTTCTAAGCTTGTTGTTTTCGCCTTCTTTCCTCCCTGTTCACTGTTCAAGACACAAGTAACATCAGAATTTAGAGGTGGCAATTTTAACCCCTATACAGCTTTACTTACGAATTGTTATTCTTGGTCATGTTTGTCTCTAGTAGGTTAAATGATAAAAACAACTTTAATGGAAAACAGGGCAATGGGTCAAAAAGGTCGAAAGTTTCCTAAATGTAAATTAAATGCATAAACAGTCTTTGCCAAGACACTATTTTTAAAAACTTAGGTTATTACCGAAGTAATCTAATTATTATAATCTCGCAAGACACTATATTTCTATTAAAAGTTTGGCAAAGTCTTTGTCAACTCGATTATTTTAAGCCTTGCGGCCTTACCTAAAAAGGAGTCTGTTTTGACCAGTTGGACCGCAAGACCATTCTTCCACTTCTATTCAAACTAGATTTAGAATGGTCAAAACAATTCGTTTATGACAAACTAGCAAAGAATCCCGCAAGATTCCTTGCGGATTGGTCTGCTACAAAATCTTCAAACCATGCGAGTTTGGTTTATTTGCAGCGGATGTGGGATTCACATGGTGAAAGTTGGACGTTTTTATGGAGCAACGACAAAAGTGGCTTGACATGGAGCTCTTTTGGTGCAAAAATTTAAGCCTCGCAAGTTTGCAAGGAATCTAGTGGGGTTCCTGGCTATTGTTTTTCATAAACCTGGTTTTTTTTGGTTAGCCAGTTGCCATTTTGGCTACTTTGATGACCAATTTTCCCATATACATAGAAGGATGACCCATCGAATAAGGTTTAACTGATTTGTTCTCAGTGTTTTGTGTGTCTATTTATTAGTAGGCCTTTTTGTTTCTTTTCTAGTTAGCATCATAACTGAAGGTATGGCAAATACCTTCTTTCTTTTTTTCATTTTTATCTCGTATATCATGATATCTTTGCTCCTTTTATCCAACTATTCCAACTAGATAGCATAGCTTCATACCATGATTAGCGGTACATCTGCAAATTCGTTCTGGAAATTATACTTTGACATTTAACAAGTTGATACACTACTGTATTATTGTGTGATAGATGTGTGTTAATATTACAATAATATAACCAAATCATGGGTATGTTTGGCACGGAGCGGTGTGAAGCTTTTTGGAGCGATGAGCATTTTGATTTTTAGTAGTCGTTTGGCAAAGGAGCGGTGAGCTTTCATATTTTTAGGAATGCTCAATTTTCCAATGCTTCTTTAAGAAGTTGTGAGCGGTGAGCTGCACAGCTACTGCTCACAACTCACAGCTACTTTTGCCAAACACACCTATATCTAGACCACCTACCTTATGGGCCTTATTTTGGCAAAGACCCTATGATTTTGGTTACTTTTTTAAGACTAAGATCTATAACTACACCCGTTCAGCTCAAAGGGACGACATCACACTAAAAAAAAATACTAAATAACAGTTACACTGATTTGTTTGTTAGGACCATAAGCCTTATCATGTTATGCATTTAAGCATCAATTGAATAACATAAAGCATGACATGTATCTTTTATAATCACCTAATTTTATATGTATATTTTCAAAGCAGACTTTACATACTCATTTCAGCATCAATTGACTAGTTTTGCCTTTAATTTTGATAAATCTAGTTTGATTTTGTGTATAAAAGTAATAGTTAAATTTAAGTATCTATACACTATTATGTAATCTATCATGCCTTAAAATTTTTAAAAGCATTAGTTCTCAACAACGAAACTAAGAGACTCACAAATCCTTCTTAATTTCACAACTTTGATAACAAGAGTTCTTAAAGAAAAGTATTTCCATATTAAACAGTTTTAGTGTTGGTGATTTTAGTCTCATCAATTATTTTAGGTAATTGCGATTTACTAGAGACCAATGGAAAACATATTAAGCTCGGATACGAGTTAGGGAAGTGTGGAGTGCACACTCGTTGAGCTAATATGTTTTCGCCCAGACAAAGATGCAGGGGTCAAGGGGCAGAGCCCCTTGCTGGGTTCCCGCTTAAAGGACTTAATAGTTTTTCCCGCCAAAACCTAACCAACATGTCTGTTTGTGAAGGGTTGTGACCCTTCGGTTTTAACCGAAAATAACCGCCTTTAACTGTCATAGAAGAGAAAGATATATCTGGTCTCATAAGAACATACGATTTTCACACAATTCTCTATCTCTTGCTTCGTTCTCTTGTGCCTAGAAACGAAGTGTTCTTCTCGAATTATCCCGATAAGGATTTCGTGATACCCTGGCACCAATGCGGTTGAAATACTTTATACGAAAAGTGAACTTACACGATGCGTGAAGATATCCAAGATTATCATCACCTTAACCCCAATTTCTAACATTTAGTACATTGTTCACGAAATACAAGTTAACGTGTGCTTTTACATGACCTTTGCGTTGGACGTTTTGTTGACTGCAAAATTGTTCTCCTTTCAGGTTTGAGTTGGCAGCAGTGACCAGAGTAGCTCAAGTTTGATGCGGAATTTAAGATTTCTAGAGTTGTCATTTGGACCTCTCTAGTAAAGATTTTGAGTTCATGATCTTATGATTCTCTAAAGTGTAATCTTTGAATGAATTGTGGTTAGGTAACACTTTTTATATTCATCTGATATGTTTAGTTATCGCTTCTTTTGAATAAATAAATGTCAAATTGTGTTGTAGCCCGGTTGTTTGCAGCAACTTGGGAGATCCAGATTATAAGCAAGGTTGTATGATGTTGCGTGTCCAAATTAATAAGATTTTAAGATTATACGAGTCTTGTATTTAGTTGATAATCAAGCCGGAATATCCATATTCATGCCACATAGCCCTGATATTCCTTAAAGTTTTGTATAATCTCCCATACAATTCCTCTTATTTGAAATGTAAGTACAGGTTTATTCTTCGTTTTGCTACAACTGTACTAAAGTGCCGATCTCTCTCTTTTTTGTTTTGCATTTTAAGTATTTTAAGGTTCCATTTCTTACATAGGTAGAAACTAGTACCTGTAAGTGATGGCAGTGGATCGGAACTGGTTTGGGCGAAGCCGAATCCATTTCAATATCCATTTAATTTTTATCATTCATATTTATATCCATATCCATTTACGTTTGATTCATCCATGAAGAAGTGTACAAATATATGAATTTAAAATCATATCTACAGAACTAAAACAGTAAGTGGCGAAAGAATGTGGGAGCCAATATCACAGTTATGTACATTACAAGACACTGATTTTAGCTCTAGCATGACCCTTGAGACACCTGGAACTGCTCGGTGATGCTCAAATGTGCCATCAGTAGCCAAACATGAGTCAAAAACTCGCCCCCTTTCCTAAGTTGTTGCCCGTGGTGACATCCTCTGCAGTGAGTAGCAGCATAAGCTAAGATCTCGATCCATACTTGACTCATATTTAACGAGAGCCTGCAACCATCAAACAGTGCAGATTTGCATCGATCCCCTTTCACTTTACTAGGCAACACTTCCCAGAGAATCAACTTCCAGCAGTTTTAGATGCTTCAACTTTTTCGGCAATAAGACATTTTTCTCTGAAAAAAAGCGGTGTCGCGATACTGATCATGCCAATACCTATTGGCAACATGACAGGGGTAAGTCACGAGAAGATGCATCAGATAGTCAGATATGTGTCGGCTGCCTTAGCGCAGTTGGCATTTGCAATGAAGATAAGAGCCCCTTAGACCAAGCCGCTGGGGGTTCGAATCTGAGCAAGGTCGGGGTTTTCATTCGGGCGTTACTCCAGCAAGGAAACTTGTGTGGAGGCGATACGGTTTCCTCGCGACACCGTTGAACCATACATCGTACCAGCGTGGACCCGGTTAAGACAACATAGTCTGGTCGATGTGATGGTTAGGGCCCCTTGATTAGAGGGGTGGTAAAACCTAAGTTGGAAAGTTACCTGTCAAAAAAAAAAAAAAAAAAGATAGTCAGATATGTGCTTGCTTTCCATATGACATATATCAATATAAAAACAATCGTGATTGTCAACATGGCTGATACTCCATAGCACACACTCATTCTGTTGTAGCGAAAAACTATCTATATGAGTACATAATTCTTTCAGAAACTTTGTTGTGTGTATTGTAACTACGCTGTTCAGGATTACTGACAGTAAGGCCGAGTTCAGCGACCTCCTCCACGTTTACATCAAACTCGTGTGACTTTGCTGTATGTCTTATTAACAAAGAAGCTGACAAAATACCAGTTGACATTGTTCATTTGTTCTCCAATAATTTTCTATGAAATGACAATAATTGCAAATGAATGAAGAATGTAAGAAAGAAAAGATACAATTTACTATGGAGAGGAAACTCTAAGACGTTCTTAACAAACAAGTTGATGAGTAATAACTACTCCCTCCGTCCCAATTTATAACTCCATATTTCTACTTTCAATTGTCTCAAAATACCTTTACACTTAAATCTGCTTGTTGTTCTATATCTTCATCACAAATTAGTCTTACTCCACACTCCTTCACCTCAACACCTTCATCATTATTCTCTTGGAAACTAAATGTCACAAAATTCTTTGCTTCCTTCCATTCTTGTGTATCCCACTTCGTGTAATGCAACCATATCATGTATGAATCTTGGATTCCTAGCACCTCTGTCTCAACGTAATATCCTTCGATCATAGACGCTCCATCAAAGTTCTTTACAGAGTATCCTATATGTATGTAAGGCTCTTTTCTCTTATGAACAACACAAGTTCCGTATCCCCTAAACTTATTGAAGCACCAATCTGAAGGTAATTCAACCTTTACATGATTTCCCGTACTTCTATTTGTAAACCACTCTGGAATGCTATTCCCATGATACATTATATCTAAAAGAGGATAATAGGCAATGTCTCGCGAGAAGAATTCACATCTGTCAGCCTGTAAACCCGCATACCCAAGGAAAGCAGAAAGCTGGTGATCAGAGCCTTGCGAAGTTATAGATGAGTCAAGACACTCAGTCTTCGATATAGAACCCTCGCCATCAATGGTAACATTCTTAAACAGCTTTGGACAATTGAAGAAATAATTGTACCTATTCCTGAATGGGTCTTTAGATGATCCCGGCACTTCTCTTAAGGAGGTGCAATGAGATGCATCAATAATCTGTATGCTAGGTGGAACTTCTGACAACACTTCCAGCTTCTTGCAACCATTAACATAAAGCCTTTGAAGACTAAAAAGTTGACTGAAACTTCCTGGCAAGCTAGTAAAATTGTTCCCATTTAAGTCTAGCTCTTCTAGAAATGATAAGCCTCCAATGCTCTCAGGCACTTCTAATAAATTGTTCCCTTCCAAGCTTAGTTGCTTTAGACATGATAAGCCTCCAATGCTCTCAGGCACTTGTACTAAATTGCAGTAGCTTAAATTCAGATACTTTAACATATGTAAACCCTGCCAATGGAATTGATCTTTGGGGATGTTTTGTGTTCCATATGAAACCAGGGATTGAAGTCCACCATCTAGACCAAAAGGCTTCAGGTAGTTGGTTGACATTTAAGCATCCCGAGAGATTCAAAACCTGAAGAGAATCCATTTCCACTTTGCTAGGAAAACTCCTAACCCGTCTGCAGTCTCTCATATTTAAGACAACAAGTCTAGTTCTTCGAGATTTGTAATCTCTGAGAAGTCAGGGGTGGTTGTTAGGTTACAACAGTGCCTTAGCTTCATTACTTTCAACTTTCTTAAGCACTGCATCAATAGAAAAAAGATTAGTTCTTATATCTCTAATTGTCGAACACGAACACATGTATGAACAAGTAAATACCTTTGGTGTTGTCCAAAGTTGCTTTATGTTGCTGTAAGAGAGATCGATGACAACAATGTTTTCTGGATAGAAATCTGAAGGTTAGTACTTGAAAGGGAATCCATGCCAACAAAACAAGCTTAGCTCATCGGACAAAAAATACAAACTTCCTGAGTACTTCACATTGTAGCCCTTCAATTCCCGTTTCTGATCAAATTCTTCCTCAGCATAAATTTTCAGGATCCGCAAATGTTTCATAAGTGCAAAAGAATTAGCGTCTATGTGAACCTCTTGACTAAATTTCCTTAACAAAAGGACTAGAACTTCAATCGCTTCAGTCATTTCCACCTGGAAAAGCAAGAACATGTAACATAAATTATAGAGAGTAACATATGCAATTGTGTATACTGTTGTATGAATATGAAGGTAAAGAAGAATATGCCACTTCTTACTTTCTTTTCACTCAATGCAGATGATATACACAATCTTCTCTATTTCCCAGGCATGTTGAGCTCTTCGCGTGTAATTTCCCTAGCCATGCTTTGAATCAATTCATGCATTTGAAGACAATCTTCAGATAATGTTACTAGGAACTTATCAGCTAGAACTTTAATAATAGCATTTGCAGAACAGTTGCTGCTGTCTAGTATACTTGCAGCAAAATCTTTATTTTCCCCAATGAAAGCACATGCAATGTCAAGAAACATTCTTTTCTGATCAGATGCCAAGCAATCAAAACTTGGTCGAAGTTTTTGCACTATCTCTGAATTAGGATATCTTTGGAGTCTATCCAACTCGCTTTTCCAAATAGGCACAAATTGTTTATACAACAATCGACCAAAAATTTTGAGAGCCAATGGGTGACCTTGCAAATGTATTATAACTTGGGAAGCGAGCTCTTCAAAATCTTCTGTAGGATGCCTTTGGCCAAATGCATATAAACTAAAGAGCTCAAGAGCTTCACACTCATTTAAATTCCCCATTTCATATATTTCATCCACTCTATGTGATGTTAGCAACCGTTTATCTTTACCCGTGAAAATAATCAAACTTCCAGGATAAAACCAATCACGTGAACCTGCTAGTGCTTCTAACTGATCTGCCTTATTCACGTCATCCAAAACAAGCAGGATCCGCTTACACGCCATCCTTTTCTTAATTACCATAGTTCCTTCACCAACACTTGATATCTTTAGATCTTCACTATTCAGGATCTTACCAATCATTTGCATCTGGACTTGTGTTAGGCCTTGTCGTTTTTCGACTCCTTGGACATCATCACAAAAGCAACTTCCTTCAAAGTGGATATACATTAAGTTATAGATAGCTTTGGCAAGGGTCGTCTTTCCTATCCCGCTTATACCACATATTCCAATCATGTTAACCTTATATGACCCAACGAAGCGTGACAACTCCAATCTGTCGTAATGGAAATCAATGCCAACAAGGCAATCAGCAACGTGCAAGGGTTCGTCACATAAATTTTTAAGGATTTCTCTGGAAATGGAATCGATGAACTTGGACTCATACCTGTTAATCACAAAGACCCAAGAAGTAAAAAAAAAAAAATTATATTTAGTGTCAAGCTTTAGTAGAGCTACAAGACTAATTACACAAATACAAGAAATTTACCCATTTGTCATATCCTGGAGATCCCATCCAGATAAGCTAGCCGCCTTGGATAAAGCTTTCTTCCAGTTGTCGACCTCTAGTCTATTTGAAACTTGATGTTTGGCAAACGCTTTGGCGTAGCTTCCCGTTTGTTTCCTAACCACGTTAGGTTTAACATCATAAAAGATTATTTGAACCTCGTGTTTAGGCTTTCCCATTTGCTTGCAATCGAGTATTTTGACAAGTTCCCTCAAACACCATGATGAAGAAGCATAATCTTTGGAGAAGATAACTATCAAAAACCTCGATTCTTCAATGGCTTTGTATAATTGAGGGGATATGTATTCTCCTCTAGGCAAATCATTATCATCTCTAAAAAATTGAATTCCTTTTTGCTTGAAATCATTGAACAGATGATCCATGAAGTTTTTGCGGATATCTACACCTCTAAAACTTACAAAGACATCATATTTCCATCGATGAGGAATGGATGTAATAGCCATTACGAATGATGAGATCGAGCTGCTTTCAGAAGTAAAGATGATCAGAAGAGTAGGCATTGATAGGCATTATCAATAACTAGCACCAAGAATTCATGACTAAGAAATTGTAAAAAATATCACATGATATGCTGATAACTCAAATTATTTTCATATAGATGAGTTATAACTTAGTATAAAGAAGCTTGTATGATTGCAATTCATCAAAAATTCCTTTTACTAAATATGTGTAATTCAATCATAATCAGATAATTTTACATTCTTCATGCTATGCAAAAGAACGGACAAAGTTAGAGATGTACATACAGTGGGCAGTTTAACAATAAAAAAATGATTTACAGTTTGTATACAAAACATAAAACCATGGTTTTGAAAATCGGACCGGACCGGCCGGTTTAATCGGGCCGGTTTAACCGAGAACTGGTAGAGTATATATAAAGACTTAGACTAGTGGTAAAAAGCCACTTTAGACATGTGCGATGGCCTCTAAGGTAGAGGCGCGTGCTGCCTTAACCCATGGAAGATGTGCTAGGTTGGAAGAAAGGAGAAATCGGTCGTTCAAACGACTGAGTAGTGGGTTCTTGTTGTGTGTGTGTGATATTTTGATTTTTGTGAGGTATGTTTTGGTGGTGATGTTAATTGTGTTATTACACTATTTTGATGATGATGTTGGTTGCGAAAATAAAAACTAACGTAACGTTGAGTAAGCGGTGATGATGTTGGTGACTAGCGTTTGCCTTACAATTTACCAATGGATGATAGTCAATTAGAAAGAGTAAAGACAAGTGAGTTGACTCCAAGTCAACTTTAATTGCACTTCTAGTTCTTCGAGTTTAGAGAATATGCAATTTCTTGTATCAGGTTATATGTTATACTAGTTATAATACCTGCGTCCGCGCGCGTATATATTGTGTTTTTTAAGAATCGATTACTAATATATTTATTTTATATAGATTTGTAAATTGTTGATATATAAACCTTATAATTAATTTAATTATATTAATTAGGGGCATATTTTTCCCCCTTGTATCGATGTAGGGCAATAGGTGGGAAGCAACATTTTAATCTTAAATTTACGCATAGGTCGGAAGGTGTATGCATGTGCGGGTATTTTTTTTATTTCTTTACATTAGACACAAATATTTTTAAAATTACTCCCACTTTTTACCAAGTTTTTTTCTTTATACTTTTGACACTTAAAATTTTATGTTTATTTTTCTTTTCTTGACTATATATACTTACGTTTTTTTACCTATTGCCAAATCTGGAATACTTAAGTGTTTTTAGTAAATCTTAAAAATAAAAATAATAATAAATAAATAAAATATTACTTAATAAGAGAAGGTTGAATTTTTTTTTAAATGCAAAAGTCGTCACTTGAGGTTTTATTTTATTATATAAAAAAGATTTAAAATAATGCAAGATAGGCAAAGATACCATTCTTTCTTTCGTTAGCTTCGACTAGTAGTATACTATATATGTAAAAATTTACATTAATAGCCGCTGTAATGCTTATCGGTGAAAAATAGCAGATTGCTTTTGTATAAAAGATGTTAAAAAGTGTTGATACAAAAGTTGGACGTTCCTGATTTGGAGCTCCGGCTCTCGTACCAATTGAGAATTGCTGCTTGAGACCTGCGCACTAAGAGACAAGAAACACCGTTAGGCTTACCGTGGGATTGTCTCCCACGATTATCCTCCGGCGTGAGAGTGAGTAATCGGTTTAGGGTTTAAGGAGTTTTAGGGTTATGAGATCGTACCTTAAACGAGGGATATGATTCCCTTTATATACGCACGGAATCCTTGTTGGTTCCGTGTTCCCCAACCTTCGGCGTATCCCGCCTAAGTCGGTTGGGAATGATTATCTCCTTATTTTAGAAGATATCAGATATCTATTCCGTAAATAGATTTGGGCTTGGGCTTTCGTGAGCCCAAACTCTTATTGATATTGGCCCGGTTCGTGCCGGGCATGAAAGTATTGGGCTGTAGTCGGGTTCATGACCCGACTCCAGACTATACGTCATCATGTCCCCCCAGTCTAGTATGCGCAGTGCGTAACTGCGGGTGCTAGACTAATGACCGTAATCATAAAATAAAGAACGTACGAAACGTATGAAAGAAACCATACACCTACCCGTAGGTGCAATGTATCGAGACATCGAAGTGAATAGTCAATGCCTCGTTAATCGGGGGAAAGTTACTGCCCCGTTGTCACATCAAGCCATCTCAACCACACAGTGAGGACTAGTGGGATCCACGTGTCGCCAATCGTGTGGAAGAGAAAAAGTATATAACTTGGCGATTCATTTTCACCGGATTCCTCACAGTAAAAAACGCCATCCACCATTTCTAAAGCATTTTAAGAGTTCTAATCCCAAAAGTAACCAACCACCAAGGTAACCGCGCGTGCGTTATAGCAAAAAATTATATCACCATGGTTAAACAGTTGTCTGACTTCACCTCCGACCTTAATTTGATCGATCTGATGGAATTTACCTCAGATTACTTTATACCCCGGGATGTGCATCCAGTAGTTCCGGATGCGCGAGCCACGATTGCTGATTTCCCCGAAGGGAAAGTGGGTGTATACACACGGTTATTCGAATTTGCGAATCAACGTGTGCCCCTGTCACGCTTTCTGTGCGATGTGTTAAACTATTATACGCTACACATATCGCAGCTGCATTGTATCGGCGCGGCTAAAATTACCAATTTTGACGTAAATTGCCGTCTGTTGGGGATTAACCCCACCATCCACCTATTCCGCGCCTTTTATCACACCACGTGGGCGCATGGGTGGGTTTCTTTTTCAAAACGCGCTGGTAGATTGCAGTGCTATACAGATAAATTAGATGCACTTAGGAATTGGAGGGAATACTTCTTCTGGGTAGATGATACATGTTTTCCCTGGAATTATGATTTTTATACCCGGGGAACATTACAGAGGGATGAGTACCCATTGCCTGGGTCTTTTAACGTCGAGGATGCGGAACTGATAAATGCGAACCGCATCCCCATTAGTGCATATCCTGAGGGATTTTTGGTGCACATGGGAATCAGCCGTAATTATTATGGCCCTGAAGATGAGATCCCTATCTTCTTAGACGCCAATGGCCGGGGTGGGTACTTATTCCACCGTACTTCTGTGTGTAAATTTTGTAAGAACAATCTTCCGTACATATCGCGCACTATATAACCTGTTTGTATATGTGTCTTTGTCTTGCGCAGAGATGGATCTGTTCACCGTCGTACAGCTAGCAAAGCCTGTTGCTGTAAGGACAGGAGTAAGACCTTTGAGGGATGACGAGGAGCCTATTTTAGCTGCTACAGCAGGGCGCACTATGGAGCTGAATGCGGGGGAGACAGGGACCAGTTCCTCAGTTGCAGTGGAGGCAACGCCTTTGCAGAGCCGTCCCAATCCTGAAGTAACTTCGCTGGTAGCGCAGTCATCGCCCGTAGCTGTGGCTCATCCTGAAGAGGAAGAAGAAGAAGAGGCTGCGCTTAGTCGCAAAAGGACCCGAAGAGATGATGGTGCGGGCCCTTCAAGGAAGAAACGTCCCGTGGTTCAGACAGTGGAGTTGTCCTCCACTGATGAAGCGTCGTCGCACCCGTCTGCTGATGACGCGGAACCAAAGTAAGTAAAACCATACGTGTATAATTTTCATTATTTGGTGAATGTGCTAGTTGTGATTCTAACATTGCGCTGGTGATCATTCGCAGGATGGAGCAGGTCATAGAGTCACCTCCCAAGGCGAGTCCGATGCAGTCAGCGCATTCTGAGCCGCCGAGCCAGGATAATGAAAACCAATCTGATGCGGATGTGCCCATGGAGCACTTGGTCGAAGAATTGGTACAGGTCTCCGCACAACAGGCTGCACTAATTGTGAAGTTGAAAGACCGGGTATCTGGTGGGGAGGACCAAAGTGCACAGAAAGACCAAACAATAACTTTGTTGGAGGCGCAACTGGCTAGCACCCGAGCACAACTGGATAGTGCCCGTGCAGAGGCTAGGGATCTGAGTGCTTACGCTCAAAAACAGGCCGAGGACAAGATGGCACTAATGTGTCAAATCAGTCAAGATCGAGCCGAGGCTGCCAGGTACAAGTCTGCGTGCCGCTGGGCACTTAAACATTTGGAGCAGGGTAAGGAAAGTTTGTTCGCGCAGTTGGGGGAGCTTGGGGCTACTGTGAGCTGGTCTTTGGAAGTGCAGGAGGCCAAGTTGCGCAAGATGAGCATCGAGTATGACGAGGAGTTGTATCCTCAGCTCATGTCTACAATTGCGGAGCGCAGGTGGCTCATAGGCCACGGTCTTCGCCTAGCTGCTCTTAACACCCTGGAATCACCAGAGGTGGTGAATGCCTTCGGAGAGGTTGTGCAGTGTGCTCTGGAGCGTGGTAAATCAGAAGCAGTTGAAAGACTCCATGATGCAGAACTGTTGAAGGCGCCTGTTGATAAGGTACCGGGTTATGATGCTGAATCATATGATCATTTGGTCGCTGCCATGCAGAGGATGAAAGACCTAGAGCTCCCAATGATTTCGGAGCTTGAGCGCGATCAAGATTACCCGATAAGTGTTATTATGGCGGGGTTGACTTTGGCGCGTCCTCGTGCCGAGGGTGCCGACACACAGCTGGACTATTTTTTGAAACCTCATGAGTCTCAGCTCAAAGTACCTGTCTTTGCGCGTCCCAGGGATAGTCAGAATCCCTTTGCATTGGAGAAAGAGGTACCTCTAAAGGAGGTCTTAGAAGCGCATGCGACCCGTCTTGCTAAGAAAGAAGGCATTGCAGGTAAGGCCATTTTGTGTGGGGTTGGTGCGGCTCACTTGCCGAGGTCTGATGGAGTGCCTGTCAGTGTGGCCACTGTGTCGCGTCAGGGTGCAGATGTGTTTAGTGAGGTCAAAGATGCAACGAGTGACGTTGGGACCTCTTCCCTTAAGCGTTGTAGTAGCTGGTAGTAGATTTGTAATAACTCGTAGTTATGAATAAACATTTCTTTTTTGTTTGCTGTGGATATTTGTAATGTATACATATTTGTCTGACTATGCATAAAAGATGTATTCGTTGCAGTGTACGCCAGTGTAAATATAAGAAATCCATAATCATGTATGAAAATCAGAATATACTAGAGAAATAATTCAAAGTATTTGATCATAATCGTGTATGGTATGATATTTAGCATGCTGTAAATATCTCATTTAAGGAAGCAAGTATCTTGGTTCCTAAGTTGTTAAACGTGCACGTGTGCATTGCTGCGCAACCGTCGTGGGATGCGCACATATCTTATTCCAACGTCTTGAGAACAAGGTGTTTAACAAGGATGCGTGATCCAGTATTGATGGGTTTGCAACCCTCTTACTCAACAAGTTAGTTAGTAGGTCAACTTATCCTGTTACCATCGTGGGCTTATTGGTAGTGCATGCACGCCATCGTGGGCAAGAAGTAAAAAATTGTTAAGACATACAGTTTATGGAGATAACAACTTAAAATGTGTCGCGGAGTTAGCTAGAAACCGCGGCGTTTTATTAATACTTGCAAGTTTATCAAGAAATAACAAAGAAAACAGTAAATATGAAAAATAAAAACTGAATACATGAATGTTTATTGAGCACTGAAAGTGCGGAGCGTCTGTGCGCTGTGCCGTAGCTATTCTTACAGGTAGCACCTCTTGAGGTTGCCGATGTTCCATGTGCGTGGGAGGTCACGACCATCCAAGCCTCGTAGCCTGTACGCGCCTGTGCCTATTGCTTCAGTAACCTCATAAGGTCCTTCCCACTTTGGTCCGAGCTTACCTGTATCTTCTGCGCGGCTTGCCTCATTGGCACGGTAGACAAAGTCGCCTGGTCTGAATGAAACACTGCGCACCTTGGCATCATAGTATCCTTTCATTTTTGACTTCGACTTTGCCTCCCGTATGGATGCGCGTTCGCGTCTTTCTTCTAGCAGATCCAAGTCGACACGTCTTTCATCATTGTTTGTTGTTACATTGATCTCCGCGGTGCGAATAGTTGGCATGCCGATCTCAGTTGGTATGACGGCTTCGGTTCCGTAGACTAGAGAGAAGGGGGTGTCCCCCGTGCTGGTTTTTATTGAGGTGCGGTGAGCCCATAAGACATGCGAAAGCTCCTCGACCCACCTTCCTTTGTGCCTGTCCAGGCGCGCCTTTATTCCTTCGCCCAGGCTTCGATTTGCGCGCTCTACTAAGCCATTGGTTTGTGGGTGCGTAACTGACGCGAAGTGTTGGGTGATGTTTAACTTCTCGCACCAATCTTTGAAGGGGTTGTCACAAAATTGTTTCCCATTATCCGAGATGATTTCTCCAGGTAATCCGAAGCGGCATACTATGTTGTCCCAGACAAAGCGTTTCACCTGATTGCCGGTAATTGTCGCCACTGCTTTTGCCTTGATCCACTTGGTGAAGTAGTCTATAGCTACTATGAGAAACTTGAGACCGCCTGCTGCTATTGGAAAAGGACCTGCGATATCAATGCCCCATTTGTAGAATGGCCATGGCGCCGTGATTGGCGTTAACTCATGCTGTGGTTGGCGCGGAACGGGTCTGTGGACTTGGCAATCATTGCACTTCCTTATCAAGTCCCGCGCATCTTTATGCATGGTTGGCCAGTAGTATCCCGATCGCATGGCGCGTGCTACAACGGACCGTGGTCCTGCGTGCATGCTACATGAACCTTCATGGATTTCTCGCAGCACATAATTTGCTTGTAAGGGGCCGACGCAGTGGAGCCATGGTTGGAGGAAAGAACGTCGATACAGTATGTTGTCGCGCAATTCGAATCTCTGCGCTGTGCGCCGTATTCTGCGAGCTTCTGTCTGTTCTTGGGGTAATGTACCTTTGCTTAAGAATTCCGCAATCGGTGTCATCCATGTAGGACCATCCTCCTCTATGACTGCGGATACTTCCATCTCCGATATTGACTTGCTTTTCAGTGTTTCCACCAGCACTTGCTTTGATAAGTGTGCGAAGCTTGTCGAGGCGATCTTGCTCAGTGCATCTGCTTTGCGATTTTCTCCTCTAGGGACTTGCTTGATAGTAAATCTGTCAAAGCCTTTGATCAGTGTCTTAGTCTTCTCAAGATACTGAATCATATTTTCTTCTTTGGCCACGTATTCACCCAACACGTGGTTGGCCACTAGCCGGGAGTCCACATTTGCTTCCAAGTTACGTACACCCATTCGAGCTGCAATGCGTAGTCCAGCGATTAGGGCTTCATATTCTGCCTCATTGTTTGTCGAGGTAAATTCAAAACGCAGTGCGTAGGTGAATTCCATTCCCTCTGGGTTTGTGAGAATAAGGCCAGCTCCTGAGCCGTCCATGCATGAGGACCCGTCTGTAAACAAAATCCATGGATCTTGTAGTTCTTTCTCGCTTGGTGTAGGTACCTCGTCAGTATCTGGCTTCTCGATGATGAAGTCTGCCAGAACTTGTCCTTTTATTGCGGTACGTGGTCTGTAAGAGATGTTATGTTCGCCTAGCAACACACTCCACTTCTGGAGTCGTCCTGACGCATCGGGTTTGGAGATGATCTGCTTGATGGCTTGATCTGTGATTACCGCTATCGGGTGCGCTTGGAAATACCGGCGCAGTCGCTTGGCGGCAAACACTAATGCCAAGACCAACTTTTCCATGGCACTATAGTTCATCTCCGTCTTCTTGAGCGCTTTGCTGACAAAATATATAGGGGTTTGCACCGAGTCCCTATCTGTTAGTAGCACTGCGCTGACTGCCCCATGAGTTGCTGATAAATACATGATCAGCTCTTCCCCTGGTCGGGGTGCCACGAGTGTTGGGAGCGTTGCTAGATGCTGTTTGAGTGTGGTGAAAGCTTCTTCCGCCTCCGTTGTCCACCGAAAGTCACCCTTTTTTATACACTTCTTGAGTGTTTTGAAAAGAGGCAATGACTTTTCTGCTGATTTAGACAGGAACCTGTTGAGGCCAGCCAGTTTTCCATTGAGGGATTGGACTTCCTTCAGCGTGCGTGGTGAGGGAAGTTCTATTACCGCCTTTGTCTTTTCTGGACAAGGTTTTATGCCATCAGGTTCTATCAGGTACCCTAAGAACATGCCTTCGGTAGCGCCGAAGGTGCATTTCTTAGGATTTAGCTTCATGTTGATCTCTCGTAGAGTCTTGAATGTTTCTTCTATGTCGCGCACAAGTTCCTTTTCAGTATGGCTTTTTATGACCAGGTCATCCACATAGACTTCCAGGTTGCGGCCCACCTGTTTTTCAAAGGCATTGTCTACCAACCGCTGATAGGTGGCACCCGCATTCTTCAAGCTAAACGGCATTTTTGTGTAACAGTAAACGCCTTGGCTTGTGTGGAAAGCTGTCTTTTCCTCGTCCTCTTGAGCCATTTGTATCTGGTGATATCCCTTGTACGCGTCAAGAAAACACTTCAACGGGTATCCACACAAGGACTCTATTTTCCAATCTATCTCTGGTAATGGATAGCAGTCCTGCGGGCATGCTTTATTAAGGTCGGTGAAGTCTACACACATTCGCCAGCTACCATCGCTTTTTTTGACCATTACTGGATTAGAAAGCCAGTCGTGGTAATAGACTTCACGCATAATTCCCGCATTTACCAATTTCTGTACCTCTTCCAGGATTGCCTGCGCCCTCTCTGGAGCTTGGCCACGCTTCTTCTGGCGTATCGGTGAGTATCCTTGTCGGATTCTAAGTTTATGCTCTGTGATCGAGCGTGGTACTCCAGTCATGTGTTTGGGCTCCTACGCGAAAATATCCACGTTCTTTTGTAGGAGCGTGCACACAGCTGCTTTGCCGTTGTCCGACAATGACCCTCCAATGGTTATTTCCTGGTCTGGGTATTCTGGGTGAATTGCGACCTTCAAGTTGGGGACTTTGGCCGCACACTGCTTCGGGATTGGTTCCATTTCGCATGTAACCGTGTTACATTCTCTGTTTGGTACCGTGGCATTGTAAAGGGTGACAATGCCCCCTTCTACTGGGAATTTAAGCATCCCGTGCACTGTTGATGGCACCGCGCGTGTAACAACGCGCATTTTTCGGGTTACTTTTCATATTTTTGAAAATTTACTATTCACATTTACTATTCACTTTCACTATTCATCCCGTAAAATTTTTAATCCACATTCTCGTAAGATAAATTATTTTAGTAATAACCTGAGAGTTCGACAATCGTTAGATCATTTTCGCAAAAGTTATTAAGTAAACATCGTTTTAAAGTTTCGTTTTAGACGGTCCACCGTTTAAACATCACGCGCATAACGAAAATCAACTCTGACAATTTTCCTCGCATCAGATAAATTTTTAGATCACTCATGATTAATTTGAGAATTTTTAAGATTTATTATTTTTAATATTACCAAATAAGCCCAGCGCAGAACAAAACTAAACTTACGTTTTAAACAATTCTACGTACACCCAGGCTTAACGATTCCTGCACTGTGTTTCTAATATGTTTTTGACACTTTTACATTTTTTAGAAAATTCAAACATATTTCCCTCCTCCTTTGACCATAAAGGAATTAACCTTATACATTCTACATTTTTGCATAAATCGCGTAACTTTTAAACTTCACAAATAACTGTTAAGTTATCCCGCGTATGAAGAAAACCACATTTTAACATCTCATATCACTTTTAGACTAATTTTAGTCTACTCTAAATAAATTCACGGTCGTTTCCCTGAAATTTCGTTATTTTCCGATAAACTGCGAATTACGCGTTTTTGACCCGTATTTCCAGCTTTAAGCAGCGTTTTTGCACCCAATAAGACTTATCACCCATTTTATATTTTTATATGGAGTATAATGATGAGTTTCATCATTCCTTCAAGTTTCATATTTTTACGATACCCGGTTTTACGTTTTATGGCTTCGGTTAGCATTTAACGGAACCAAAACTCACTCCGTAATCAAGATAATACCAAAACTATCCACCTAAGTCATCTTATCTCTATATGAACGAAATTAGGGAGGGGAGTCATCACCTTGGTGTCAAAATCCTAAGCATGCTTCCTTTAGATCATTTACATGTGTAAATTTAACCATGGTTAGTTTTTAACCAAATATATAGTTAACTAAAATCTTTAGCCTATAAATACCAAGCATAAACCTTCATTTATTCTTGCACCACCCCTTCTTAACATCTAAAGTCCTAAACCTAAGGCATTTATTATAAATCTTGTAAGAACATTCATGTGTTCTTGAAGAAAAACTAGCGTTTGATCTTCGTTCTTGGAAGTTTTCAAGAAAGAGTCGTTATAATCTTCAAATAACTTCAAGTCTCCAAAAAGACGTTGTTATAATATTCATTTCTTCTTCGGGTTCTCAAGAAGGCGTTTTTATAATCTTCTAATAGCCTCGGGTTTTCGAAGATTGCAAATTCTACGTCGAAGCTCCGCTTATATTTCTTTTTTCCATAATACTCAAGCATTCTATATTAAGGTAAGTATTTATAAAACTCAAACTTATATAAATACTTATAAACTTTGTTAGTTTATTTATTGTATTTATAAACTCTTAATATATCATAGAATCAAGTAATTAAAATACATGTTTTACGTATTAAGTGCTACAATAGTAGGGAGCTTCATGTGAGGGGTTTCATTTGAGTAAAATGTATCGACGAGTTGCTGGATTTACGACTTAAAGTGTCCTAGCTCCTCGAACGTTTACTGCGTGACCTCTGAATTGTGATGGCCCGAACGGTAGTACGAGTTATACAAACTAAAACCATTTCTATAAACAAACATACAAATACTACATCACGATCAATATAGAGACGTATATAGTTTTGTTATTTCTTTCGCATCATTATTTCAAACCTAAGTCGCAACATCCTATTCTAGGTTGCTCGTAGAAGTTCTCACGGCATATCCATCATTCTCATTATACATTTGCTATCATTTACTTTGAGGTGAGTCATAGCCCCTACTCTTTTAATACTTGTTTTACAAACTTTTTGGGGGAGATACATGCTCAACTATTTTCATTTACTTTTATAAGTACTTTAAACTTTTACTGATTACCGTGAGTTCATAGCCCCACTTTCTATTATTTAATTGTTTTACAAACCCTTGGGGGAGATACATGCTTTATTTTTAAACCGAACACATTGCTTTGAAACTATATGTTTATCTGAACTGAATGTTTATTTATGCTAAGTAACAGTATTGCTATACGTGAATTGCATTTATATAATTATGTGCATATATAATTGTATCAAACCAAAGCGGGCTCGAGTATCATATACTTGAGGCAGCCGTATCAAACAAAAGCGGACTCGAGTATCATATACTTGAGGCAGCCGTATCAAACAAAAGCGGGCTCAAGTATCACAACGTATTGAGGCAGCCGTATCAAACAAAAGCGGGCTCGAGTATCATATACTTGAGGCAGCCGTGACAAACAAAAGCGGGCTCAAGTATCACAACGTATTGAGGCAGCCGTATCAAACAAAAGCGGGCTCAAGTATCACAACGTATTGAGGCAGCCGTATCAAACAAAAGCGGGCTCAAGTATCACGTATTGAGGCACCCAACATATCTTTGGGTATAGGCACCCAACATATCTTTGGGAATAGGCACCCAACATAACTTTGGGTAGTGGCACCCAGCATAATTTGGTTTCATCATGAGCTTAGTGCAAAAATAACTGTTTTGTTTTCAAACCATTGGTGTGAATTTATAACTCACACTACAAACATTATGTGTTCAACTGATTTTCTAAACTCTATGAATTTCACTCAACCTTTGTGTTGACAGTTTTAAGCATGTATTTCAGGTCCATAATGTCTGAAGCTGGCACGGATGAGCAAAGATACTGAAGAAGGCTATAAATTTTATTATCATTCGAAAACCCATTTAATGTATTTTGTAAACTTGGAACCATCTGGGACCTCATTTTTGTAAACTCTGATATTTATATAAATCGAATGATAAATCTTTTAAAACGACTCCATTAGAGTACGTTTTCTATTGTTATGACTGTTGTGCCATGAAGTAACACCCAGTTTGAATTCCGCTGCGTATCACGAAATTGGGGGTGTTACAGATTGGTATCAGAGCCACAGTTATAGAGAAACGGGTCTAATTGAGACTTAAACTATAACTACTTTTACAAGCAAAAACATTTTATAGCCTTCCGTTCTCCGTGCCTTCCATCCTCCAGACGATTATGTGACTTTTAGGCTTTTTAAGCTATATAAACATACTAGTATATTGATATATACACTTGACATAATTTCAATCATAAACAATGTACTAAACATATTTGCGTATGCTTATTCTAAGGCATTACGGCATAATCATATTTTTCTAATCTCCCAATCATGCATCTACTCGTGCTTTTTAGGATTACGAAACTTTATCCAAGACATTGTAACTGATTACAATGGTCTTTCCTACTTCCTAGACATTGTGAGATACAATGGTCTCTATTACATTCTCAGACACTGTAAATCCTACAGTGGTCTCTATTACATTCTCAGACACTGTAAATCCTACGGTGGTCTCATTTATTTCTCAAGACATTGTGGGTTACACAATGATCTCTCCATCCTTTCTCAAGACATTGTGAGTTGCACAATGGTCTCAACTACTCCTCAAATATTGTAAGTTATACAATAGTCTCTAAAAATTATCTTATAAATATATTTTCCTAGACACTTCAACATTAGTAACACACATTGAATTCCGGGACGGAATTCCTATTAAGGTGGTGAGACTGTAACAACGCGCATTTTTCGGGTTACTTTTCATATTTTTGAAAATTTACTATTCACATTTACTATTCACTTTCACTATTCATCTCGTAAAATTTTTAATCCACATTCTCGTAAGATAAATTATTTTAGTAATAACCTGAGAGTTCGACAATCGTTAGATCATTTTCGCAAAAGTTATTAAGTAAACATCGTTTTAAAGTTTCGTTTTAGACGGTCCACCGTTTAAACATCACGCGCATAACGAAAATCAACTCTGACAATTTTCCTCGCATCAGATAAATTTTTAGATCACTCATGATTAATTTGAGAATTTTTAAGATTTATTATTTTTAATATTACCAAATAAGCCCAGCGCAGAACAAAACTAAACTTACGTTTTAAACAATTCTACGTACACCCAGGCTTAACGATTCCTGCACTGTGTTTCTAATATGTTTTTGACACTTTTACATTTTTTAGAAAAGTCAAACATATTTCCCTCCTCCTTTGACCATAAAGGAATTAACCTTATACGTTCTACATTTTTGCATAAATCGCGTAACTTTTAAACTTCACAAATAACTGTTAAGTTATCCCGCGTATGAAGAAAAACCACATTTTAACATCTCATATCACTTTTAGACTAATTTTAGTCTACTCTAAATAATTCACGGTCGTTTCCCTGAAATTTCGTTCTTTTCCGATAAACTGCGAATTACGCGTTTTTTACCCGTATTTCCAGCTTTAAGCAGCGTTTTTGCACCCAATAAGACTTATCACCATTTTATATTTTATATGGAGTATAATGATGAGTTTCATCATTCCTGCAAGTTTCATATTTTTACGATACCCGGTTTTACGTTTTATGGCTTCGGTTAGCATTAACGGAACCAAAACTCACTCCGTAATCAAGATAATACCAAAACTATCCACCTAAGTCATCTTATCTATATATGAACGAAATTAGGGAGGGGAGTCATCACCTTGGTGTCAAAATCCTAAGCATGCTTCCTTTAGATCATTTACATGTGTAAATTTAACCATGGTTAGTTTTTAACCAAATATATAGTTAACTAAAATCTTTAGCCTATAAATACCAAGCATAAACCTTCATTTATTCTTGCACCACCCCTTCTTAACATCTAAAGTCCTAAACCTAAGGCATTTATTATAAATCTTGTAAGAACATTCATGTGTTCTTGAAGAAAAACTAGCGTTTGATCTTCGTTCTTGGAAGTTTTCAAGAAAGAGTCGTTATAATCTTCAAATAACTTCAAGTCTCCAAAAAGACGTTGTTATAATCTTCATTTCTTCTTCGGGTTCTCAAGAAGGCGTTGTTATAATCTTCTAATAGCCTCGGGTTTTCGAAGATTGCAAATTCTACGTCGAAGCTCCGCTTATATTTCTTTTTTCCATAATACTCAAGCATTCTATATTAAGGTAAGTATTTATAAAACTCAAACTTATATAAATACTTATAAACTTTGTTAGTTTATTTATTGTATTTATAAACTCTTAATATATCATAGAATCAAGTAATTAAAATACATGTTTTACGTATTAAGTGCTACAATAGTAGGGAGCTTCATGTGAGGGGTTTCATTTGAGTAAAATGTATCGACGAGTTGCTGGATTTACGACTTAAAGTGTCCTAGCTCCTCGAACGTTTACTGCGTGACCTCTGAATTGTGATGGCCCGAACGGTAGTACGAGTTATACAAACTAAAACCATTTCTATAAACAAACATACAAATACTACATCACGATCAATATAGAGACGTATATAGTTTTGTTATTTCTTTCGCATCATTATTTCAAACCTAAGTCGCAACATCCTATTCTAGGTTGCTCGTAGAAGTTCTCACGGCATATCCATCATTCTCATTATACATTTGCTATCATTTACTTTGAGGTGAGTCATAGCCCCTACTCTTTTAATACTTGTTTTACAAACTTTTTGGGGGAGATACATGCTCAACTATTTTCATTTACTTTTATAAGTACTTTAAACTTTTACTGATTACCGTGAGTTCATAGCCCCACTTTCTATTATTTAATTGTTTTACAAACCCTTGGGGGAGATACATGCTTTATTTTTAAACCGAACACATTGCTTTGAAACTATATGTTTATCTGAACTGAATGTTTATTTATGCTAAGTAACAGTATTGCTATACGTGAATTGCATTTATATAATTATGTGCATATATAATTGTATCAAACCAAAGCGGGCTCGAGTATCATATACTTGAGGCAGCCGTATCAAACAAAAGCGGACTCGAGTATCATATACTTGAGGCAGCCGTATCAAACAAAAGCGGGCTCAAGTATCACAACGTATTGAGGCAGCCGTATCAAACAAAAGCGGGCTCGAGTATCACAACGTATTGAGGCAGCCGTATCAAACAAAAGCGGGCTCAAGTATCACAACGTATTGAGGCAGCCGTATCAAACAAAAGCGGGCTCAAGTATCACGTATTGAGGCACCCAACATATCTTTGGGTATAGGCACCCAACATATCTTTGGGAATAGGCACCCAACATAACTTTGGGTAGTGGCACCCAGCATAATTTGGTTTCATCATGAGCTTAGTGCAAAAATAACTGTTTTGTTTTCAAACCATTGGTGTGAATTTATAACTCACACTACAAACATTATGTGTTCAACTGATTTTCTAAACTCTATGAATTTCACTCAACCTTTGTGTTGACAGTTTTAAGCATGTATTTCAGGTCCATAATGTCCGAAGCTGGCACGGATGAGCAAAGATACTGAAGAAGGCTATAAATTTTATTATCATTCGAAAACCCATTTAATGTATTTTGTAAACTTGGAACCATCTGGGACCTCATTTTTGTAAACTCTGATATTTATATAAATCGAATGATAAATCTTTTAAAACGACTCCATTAGAGTACATTTTCTATTGTTATGACTGTTGTGCCATGAAGTAACACCCAGTTTAAATTCCGCTGCGTATCACGAAATTGGGGGTGTTACAGCGCGCATGGCTGATATCCCTGGTCTCCCAATGATGCCATTGTATGACGAGGGGGATTTGATCACCATGAAATCCATCCAAGTTGTCGTAGAGTGCTCTGCGTTGCCAACGCTGACCAGTAATCGCAGTTGCCCCATGGGCCATATCTTTTCACCTGTGAAACCGGTGAGTGCTGTGTTGACCGGATTTAACTGACTACGTATTTCAGGTCGTAGTCTTTTAAAGCAATGCTCATACATGATATTTGCCGATGCCCCACCATCGATGTACATGCGGTGTATGTCGTGACCACCCGCACTAATTTCAATGGTGAGGGGCTCTGCTGCTGCGTTGTCCGCAGTTAAAGTAGGGAAAGAGATCTCACTTCTTCGGGAAAAATCCTGGCTGACCTTTTGTCTAGTGGTTCGTTGCCACGTCTGTATCATGTAGATTGTGTCGGCCTTATCTTTGGGTGTCTCCTTCTTGCTTCCATTCTTTTGCTTATCTCTTCCCTCTTTAATGTTTTTAACTAAGTGGTCCAGTCTGCCCTCCTTGACCATCCTGTCGATGAGTTGGCGCAGCTGGACACACTCGTTAGTGGTGTGACCCTTTTGCGCATGGTAGTCACAGTATCCATTCCCAGTGCGCCGATCTTCTGGTGTACGCATCTGCGGTGGTCTTGGGAAGTTCGCACCTTCCGCTGCGAGTATTTCCTTTGGTGTTTTGATCAGGGGAGTATACCTGTCATTATCTCTGTCTCTGCCGCTCCTCTGGATGCGATAGCTCCTATTACGGTTATTACCTCGGTCGTTGGATTGTCTCCCAGGTTGTTCCTGTGACCGGTAACTCGAATGGTTCTTTTTGCTATCTGCCGCGGCGGCTTCTCCTTGGACAAAAGACCGAGAGCGCTTCATGAGTTCATCAAAGGTCTCGGGAATCTTGTCGTTCAACCTCTTGATGAGTTCTGGATTATTAATCCCATTCATGAAGCCAGAGATCTTTAGCACTTCAGGACATGCTTTAACTTGCATGCATTCATCTTTAAAGCGTTCCATGAATGCGCTCGTAGATTCTCCTTGGTTCTGCTTTACCCTGGCGAGTTCTACAGGATTCTTAGCGCATTTTTTCCTTTGAGTAAAATTTAGGCGGAACGCCTTCCTCAACTCTTCGAAACCATTTATGCTCATTCGTGGGAGTTTGTTGAACCAGTTGCGCGCGCTTCCCACCAGCGTGGAATTAAACATGTGGCACCACACTGGTTGTGGCCAGTTTTCAATGGTCGCGGCTGATTCAAAGATTTTTAGGTGATCGTCCGGATCACCTGTTCCATCATAGGTCTTGACATTTGTAGGCATACGCCTTTTCTTGTTCTCAGAGAAATCACTAATGCGTCTGGTGAACGCATCCACTTTCTGACGGCGCCATGGGAGAGACATGTCTTCCTCTTGGCTATCGCGTCTGTTTCTAGACTTCCAATGTCCTGTGTCACTATCCTCGTTGTCCGAGGAGTTGTCAGAGATGAATTTTCCTTCTTACGGCGTTTGCGCCGGCTGTCCTCAGAGTCTGACTTGTAGTCTGGATCTGAAGGGCTTTCCACTTGGGGAATGCTTTCGCCCCAGTCTGTCATGTACTTTTCGGCTACCTGTCTGGTGTAGACACTGGTACGCCGTTCTTCTCGATCACTATCACTCAAGTGCTGCGAGTGAGATGTCTCATCGCCCTCGATTCTCCTCCCGATTCTGTTGAATACTGGGGGTTTATGACCGCTTCCTCTGCGCTTTTCTTTTTGGTGGCGCAGTGGAGAAGTATCGTATTCCGAACGAAATTAGTCAGGCTTTCAAGTTCCGACCAGATCTATTCTTCTCTTCCTCTTGCATGAGGGCAGTAGTTAATGTTTCGTAATTTTGGGATACGAAAACTTCTGGTGTTAACTCCGGCGCGACCCCCTCAAGAGTGAGTGCGTTTGTTTCTACCGCGATGCCTTATCCCGGCCTGGTGCCTCCGGTACCTTTGTCAAGTCAGTTTCTAGCACCGATTGGAAAGGAGTAGTAAAGACGGTGCGCGGTGGATCTACTCCACTCGTGGTGGATTGTAGTGGCTTGGGTTGTTCCCGAGGTGCGGTTCCACCAGGGGGAAGATTAAGTCCTGGCCTGATCCCTTATTTTTAGTAGCGCTGGTTGTCCCAGAGGGCTGCTTAGGGGTTAGCCCGCTTTGCGCCTTCTTCCCCATGAGGTCTGACTGCGATCGCTGATTACCGTGTTTTGTCATTCTGGTGTTGGTTCTTAGTGTAGGGTCCCACGGATGGCGCCACTTGTTGATACAAAGTTGGACGTTCCTGATTTGGAGCTCCGGTTCTCGTACCAATTGAGAATTGCTGCTTGAGACCTGCGCACTAAGAGACAAGAAACACCGTTAGGCTTACCGTGGGATTGTCTCCCACGATTATCCTCCGGCGTGAGAGTGAGTGATCGGTTTAGGGTTTAAGGAGTTTTAGGGTTATGAGATCGTACCTTAAACGAGGGATATGATTCCTTTATATACGCACGGAATCCTTGTTGGTTCCGTGTTCCCCAACCTTCGGCGTATCCCGCCTAAGTCGGTTGGGGATAGATTATCTTCTTGTTTTAGAAGATATCGGATATCTATTCCGTAAATAGATATGGGCTTGGGCTCTTCGTGAGCCCAAACACGTATTAATATTGACCCAGTTCGTACCAGGCTTGAAAGTATTGGGCTGTAGTCGGGTTCATGACCCGACTCCAGACTATACGTCATCATCATCAATAAACCCTCTCTCATTCCACAATTAAAAAAAAAAAAAAAAAAAAAAAAAAAAAAAAAAAAAAAAAAAAACGTATTAGTTTCTTTACTTTATAACGTTGCACCTATAACATTCTTATGACACCATCAACCGTGCAGTTGGTGGCATTATAGGCATGTACAGACCTTAAGGGCTACGACCCCCCCATAACTTTAGCCTTCTCAAACTAACTGATATAATGACCTTCCCAATAAATTCATTCAAGTTCCGTCTATGATTACAGGTACCAAATATGCACGGATAACGCTTCTATAATGCTTTGCAACGAGCACTCTAGATAAGAAGGAACTAGCCACGAAGCGGACCATTCCCAAGTTTTTTTTGGATGAAACTTTGAGGCTTAGAGCTTACCTCTACGACTCAAACCCGTAACCATGCATAAACTCATTTTCCAATACTTTATCCATAAGCAACTCATAGTTACTAGTTTGAAGAAACAAAAAAGTTGATTATTATTCAAGTGAGTACTAGTAATATTTAGGGTTATGATACATAAAAGTTATTAAAGTTTTTCAAAAATTTGTCCTAAGTTACTATAGTTTCATTTTGTTCATTTAGGTTACTGAACTTTCGGGAGCATACACTTCGATAAATTCAGTGTTAGTTCGAGTAACCTGAACGTATATTTTTGAAAAGTTCAGTAGCCTGAGTGAACAGATTGTCAAAGTTTCGTAACCTGAATGTATATTTTTATAAGTTCAGTAACCTGAGTGAACAAAGTTTTCAAAGTTTAGTAACCTGGATGAACAAAATGAAATTATAATAACTTAGGACAAATTTTTGAGAAATTTTAGTAACTTTTATGTACCATAACCCTAATATTTACTTTAATAAATGTTACGGAGTAGTTATCTAGTAATTCTGAAAAATTTAAAACAATACTCCCTCCGTCTCAAAATTATGTTAGGGGACAAGAATCACAAAGTTTAATAAAAGTGTGACCCCTATAAATCTCAACCACTCAAATAGAATATTCCTCAATTATATTCTCTTTTTCTTACTAAATATGGAAAGTGGACAATTAATTTGAGACATCCAATAAAAGGAAATATGGACAATAAATATGAGACGGAGGGAGTACTATGTTAAGTTTTATTGTATTTTATTCTCAAATGGGTCAAGTTTAATAATTAGCTAAAGAATCAAACGGTTTAAATAGGCTATACATATGTTGAATGTCACCAGTTCACCACAATCTATTCAAATGATTACATGCAACTTGTAATTCATAACCACAATATTCTACTGACTCCTTTAACAAATTCATGTACTTATATGCAACAACATTATATTACACTGGACAACAAAGAAGAACTAATATTGGAGTATTGGACAACAGTCACATATATGCTTGGTTATGTTGAGTGTGACGGTTACACTGCTACATGCATAGAGTACACGCACACGTACAATCATACGCACTGCCATCATTCGACTAGAATACCTTAGAGATTGCGATATACATGAACTGGCCAACAACCCCAAGAGCCATTTCTATATATCAGCATCTGTATGAGCTACTAGCTTTTACTGAGTCAACAGTTACTTCTCTTACACAAACAAATTAATTAATATAGTAGTTTAGACACTAATTTGTCTTGTGCTTGTGCACCCATGTCATATTATGAACTGATACATGATCTTACTTGTATGCTTATCGATCCATTTGTTGTTGGATTGTGACTTGATGGTTTTTTCAAGCCGAAGAAACGATTAAAATGTTAATATGATTTTGTCTATCTCCTTATACATGAATCAAACACATCTTGCAATAGCTCTTTTCTGATATTATCAACTTTTGCAAGAGTTGAGAGTAGCTTGAAGTCTACCAAAACTCCGTAAACCCTAAAAATTGGGTTAGAGTTATCTGTCAATAAAATATTTCTACTTCTTTCAACAAATTCTTAAAAAAGATTCAGAAATATAACTTTTAATCTTACTACACAACCAAGAGAACTAGATATAAGAATATCAAAATAATCAAAAGCATTCCATTTTATAGCATACTTAGATTATTCAAAATACAAAATAATCAAAATGATAAAACGCTACATTATGCCATCAAAGATCATGTTCAAGACACCACGACCCATAAATTTAACTCTCACCAATCACAACACAACGATACAAATTATGATCACCAATTATAACTATTCTAACGCAGCAGACGACGATCATGGTTATGCCAGCAACCCCAACATCCACCCCAATCGTTATTAGTATGAGCTACATTTTCTGTTTTAGTGGTTGCATCTCCTGCATATAAACGCAAACAAATTAACATAAACGTACTCAATCTTGAAATGTACGTAAATACACATGTACTAATCAACGTATAGCAAATTCATATAAATGTGCATGTGATTGATCTTACTAGTTTGTTTACGGGTTTGATGGGTCCTTGCTGCAGATGAAACTATGATGAGTGTAAAGAGAACAACCATGAACAAAGTAAGACCATTGATCTTCTTCATTTTCTTATACTTTTGCTTTGAACTCAATGCTTTATGCATACACACATGCACTTATATATTTATATAGGGTTTTAGATGGTGTTTATTCTTTCTCGTGATTTAGATAATTGTATCTTTGGATCTATATGTAATTTTGTATCTTTTGAAAGATATATATGCAAATGAACCTAGATAATAAAGAAGACACATTTGCAAGAGATATATATGAACTCGACAAAACTTGCAATAGTTGACTCTAAAGTCTACCCGCACTCACAAAAACAGGTATGATTGTATTCTTTATTCTAAAAGTATGAAAATTTCGGCGTACCTTATTGATGATTAAAAATAAAATATAAAAATGTTTTAATCGAAAATAAGTTGATCTTTGTTATCTTACTACATTACATTATCATACATGTTAGATTATATATTTTTTTCTCAACGGCAATTTATAGAAAGCAACTAGCAAGGTTAGAAAAAGATTACAATATGTTCATACAAGATGTAACTGGATCGTAGAGCCAGTCAATCCAATTATATTGGCACTAATCGGAAGACCAAGATAAGAACATGAGAGAGTAGATGGCTAGCAATTAAGGAAAGAAGTGAAGTTTTGTGATTCGAAAGCGAAAACGCCAATACCAAAAAACTTGCTTTTGAAAAAGTTCACTTTTAGTCCGGAAGCCGAGTTAAATCATTTCAATAAACGACAAAGGGTTTTAGCGTTGTCTCGGTACCACTAACCCATTATGAGAGAATCATCCGCGAAATGAAGATGAGAAATGTCAACTTTGTTTGAGCCTACTTTCACTCCTTCAAAGATTTTTTTTTGATTTGGCTTCTTCAAAAGCAACATGTAGTGCTTCCATTGCGATGATGAAGAGAAATGGTGAAAGTGGGTCTCCTTGGCGAAGACCTTTTTGAATCTTAAATTCCTTAGTGGGACACCCGTTAACAATTGCCGACCCGAATGCCGATTTTAGACACCCCTAACCCACATTCTCCATTTATCACTAAACCCCATTTGTTTCATTGTGTTGTCAAGGAACTTCCAATCAAGCAAGTCAAACGCCTTTTCAAAGTCAACTTAAAGTAAAAGAAAGGCGTCCTTTTTTCCTTAAAGCCCAAGATAAAATTTCATTCATCATAAGCGGGCCATCAGTTATTTGTCTACTTTTCAAGTAAGTGGTTTGAACATTGCTAACAACCGTGTGAACAACTTGTTGGAGCTTTATAACAACACGCATTTTTCAAGTCCTTACTCAACCTCAAACTCAAAATCTATTCTATTTTGGAAGATTTCACATTCACCATTTCGTATAATTATTCAGTTGAATCGCGTAAAACAAGTAGCACCCTCTTGCGCACTATGACTTTGGACTAAGATTTAGTCTACATATTTTTAGTACATTGCCACTACTACAATTCATATTTAATTACTATCACAATTGCATTTTATTTGCGTACGATTAATTGAATTAATAAACGTTTTTCACAATTTGTATGAACATGTAGTGTACCCAATACTCCCAACAATTATTTTAATACATTCTTATACTACTTAAACCCTACAAACTTGCAAAAATATATTTTCTTACACTTTATATAATTCTTTTATTATAAACACTTAAATGAGTATATTTAACTTTAAATACAAAACTAATACCCAATACATAATCATTACTACCCAATACACTTATAAAACACATAATACATAAAAAAAAATACCATGTTTCTTCTTCTTTTCACCTATTAGCCCCCCCCCCCCAACCCTTTAAAAAGTAAAGCTAAACTTTTCTTTTGCTTATTATAATCTCAAGTGCTTTATTTTGTCTAACTTTGACTTGTTTAACCACTAAAACCAAACATTAGAACTATGGCGTAATTAAGAAAAGGAGGAGACAAAACATTCTTGCCCTCTTCCCCTTGCTTGTCGGCCAACATACCCCATAACACCAACATTTATGTTTTTTTGTTCTAAACTAGTTCAATAAACTATTATACCTTGGTTCACTATATAAAGAAGGGTTACTTCTAGTTATTTGGCACATAGAAAACTAAAAACTTTGACTCACTAACACATAAAGAAAGGTTACTTGTAGTTATTTATGTTTACTTGTAGTCAATTTCAGTGGTATACCACTAGTATTTTGGATGTTCCCAAAAATTTCGCTCCAAATTTCGTTTCAAATTTCGTTTTCGAAATATTCGGCGAAATTGACCGAAAAGTTGACTTGCAAATTTCGGTGGGATTAGTGGGTTTACCAGTCCATTTTTTTTGGCCCAAACTTAAAAAAACCTAAACCCAATAAAACCCACTTATTATACAATAAACCCACTTATTATACAAGAAACCTAATTCTCTTTTCAAGCAATCAAGCAGCCCATCTTTCTTCTGTAAAGATGGATGGTGACAATGGTCCAACAACTCCATCCTCTCATGCTTCTATAAATCCCTCAAACACTAATACAACATCGTCTGATGTGGCCTCAAGATGTGTAAATAAAGATATGGCATGGGAATGGGCAGATCAGAGAGATCCCTTGAAAAAAGCAAATGTTTGGTGCAAATTATGTAATAAGAAGATAAGTGGAGGAGGAATTACACGACTGAAGCAACATCTTGCTCATATTGGAGGAGACGTGACGGGTTATCCAAAAGTGACTGTGGATATCCAGAAGAGAGTATTGGCATCAATGAGAGAAAAAGACCAGAAACACCTACAAAAGAAAAGAGAGAGAGAGAGAGATTCTTAGAGTAAACACTGTTGATGTTACTGATGTAGATGAGGAAGAGGAAGATGAAGACGATGTTCAAGAAGTTGTATCAAGAAAAAGTGTTTCAAAGAAAAAGAAATTTGTGGCTTCTAGCAACACGCGCGGTCCTATCGATGTTATGTTAAAGACTAATCTTAACAAAACAAAGAAAAGTTCACTGGATAGAAATAATCCAATAAAAGAGAAGTTAAAGATGGTAGCTTGGGATAAATTTGCAACTTGGGCTTATTCTGTTGGTTTACCTTTCAATGTCGTGCATGAAGAAAATTTCCAAGAGATGATCAATGCTATTGGAGATTATGGAAGAGGTATTTAATTGTTATCATGATTTATTGGTTAATGGTTATTTGATATTTTGATTATATTAGTTTATTTAATTTATTAGTTATCATTTTATGTTTAGTATGCCAGCTCCATCTTATCATAATATCCATGTCACATTGTTGAAAAAACATTTAGAAGAGACGAAAATTTTTGTGGATTCATATCTGCCACATTGGGAAGAATATAAGTGTAGCATTATGTCTAATTTTTGGACATACAGGAATGGAAGGTGTTTGATAAACTTCTTAGTCAATTGTCCTCTTGGAACAGTTTTTTTGAAATGAATTGATGCATCGCAGCATATGAAGAATGCTCACATGATTGTGGATATGATAAATGAGGTGATATAAGATGTTGGAGAGGCGAATATTATGTAGGTAGCTTTATAAAGATGTCATAAACTATTATTTGTTAAATAACGTATATTTTTCTATCATGTGAACAATGCTGAATTAAATTTTTATGATAGTTTATTACAGATAACGAGTCAAACTTTAAAGCTACTGGAAAGATTCTAGAAGAACAACACCCTAAGATGTTTTAGACTCCTTGTGCAGCACACTGTGTGAACCTCATGATTCAAGACATAGGTGAGAAAATAATGAAGATAAAGAACACTTTGGTTGATGCACGAGCAATTGTGGTTTACATTTACAACCACGAAAGGATTCTTAACATGATGAGGAAGTTGACAAACAACAAGGAGCTACACAGGTCTTGTGTAACTAGGTTTGCAACCAGTTTTATATCGTTCAGAGTATCCATGAGAATCGACATCCTATTCAAGTATTGTTTGTTTCTGAGGAATGGAGGAAAAGTGATTTTGCAAAGAAGGCAGTTGGAAAGAAAGTCGAGAGAATAGTTGCAAAGACAGAATTTTGGGACAACATACACCTAGTTTGTCAAGTGTTAGCTCCTTTGGTGGATGTGGTTAGATTGGTTGATACGGAAGAGAAGCCATGTATGGGTTACATCTATGATGTTGTGCAAAGAGCGAAGGACCAAATCGAGAAAAATCTAACAGATGCAAGACTGATCACTAAAGTTTTGGGTGTGATTCAATCAAGATGGTCTGACCAACTTCATCATCCGTTACATGCAGGTGGTAAACTTTATATTTGTCATTTTAAAATTAAATTAATTAAATTTCTTAGTTTTAATTTTAACTTTATTGAATGTGCAGCTGGATATTATTTGAACCCCGCTATCTTTCATGGGAAAAAATCAGCATAATTAAAGAATAATAGGGAAATTCTAACAAGAATTTATGATGCTATTGACCGTCTAGTGCCCGATGAGGATGAGAATAATAAAGTGAGGCACGACTTGAATTCCTATATTGATTCAACTGGGCAATTTGGATCTGCAGCTGCTATAAAGGGTAGAACGAAAGTCGCACCATGTAAGTATAACATTTTAACATATTCACATGTTTTTATAGATAAAATTGTCATTATATCACTTCATTTATTTATAAAATGTAGATATATGGTGGCGTAGTTATGCGATCGACACACCTTTGCTTCAAAAATTAGCTATTAGTGTCCTTAGTTAAACTTGTAGTGCTTCACCTTGTGAACGCAATTGGGGTACATTTGAAAATGTAAGTTCTTTCTAACAAGTAGATTTTTTTACCAAAAGTTTGAATTTTCTACCAAAAGTTTTTATTTTGGTTGCAAAAATTTTACACGTTTGGATTTTGGTAAAATATTGTATGCGCAGGATTACTAAAGGCCCCTTGCCTAGTGGTATATGAGTGACCTATCGACTAGAGGTTGTGGGTTCAAGTTTTAGTAGAGACATGTGAGATATAATTAATTTGTGAGATGGTGGTGTATGTTGTAAAAATTGCCGTTCTAAAAAAAATAAAAAAATTTGTATGCGCAGGAATTTCCTAACTGCAAAGAGAGTTTTTCATGATGTTGAAAATGTCAAGCTACTTCAGTCTTCTTCATGCAATATAATAAATCAAAAATTACATTTTGTGTAGAATTTAATGTCAGTAATAGCCCCTCGTTTACGTTTACTTGTTTGATAAACATGAATCTTAAGTCACGTCATTAGCTTGACAATAACATTACTACCTTCTATATAAATGCAAGCACGGCACCAACATCAATAGCGAAACACAATTTAAAAATGAAGTTCACTGGTGTGACATTGATCTTACTTGTTATATTCGCATTCATCCTAATTTCTTCAGAAGGAAGTAGAAACCTTCTGCAAGCCACTACATGAGCCCAAAGTCCGATACCAACACGTATGATCAATGAGTAGGACATCATATGTACTTTATACGTGTTAGCGTATGTTTAGTTTGATGGAATTTGTGTATACTAATGCATGTCTTTTGTTCAAACGTGCAGATGCTTTAATGAAAGGGCAAAAGCCCGGAGACTCCAGCGAAGTATGGAGTTGGGGCGGTTGTTGGCGTTGCTGGAAAAAGCGTCGCCTACTATGGTTGGGTTGATTAACATATGTGAACACACTGTTAATTTCCTTTTTTTTCTATTTGTGTAACTATATACTCGTACTAATAAAAGATTAAGCATTGTTTGTGCTTCTTGTAATGTGTTGCAATGGTGAATTTCAAACAAGTTTAATCGTCAGATTTTGATAAAAGTGAGTGAGTATTTGAAATGAGTTTATACAAACTTACAAATGAATGAAATAATACATCTACTTATACAACACGAACTGAATTACTATACAAACTTTAACTAACTGATGATGTGGCACTCGAAAAAATACTTTTGATGTCTTGTGCTCTTATTCTTCATTGGACGGTTCGGATGGACTTCGCAGTTCTTTCCAAACTTAAATAGAAAAGGTTGTATCATATCGAGATGTCGATTCGTTTTCCGCCTCAAATGAGATGGGGAATTTATAACTCCCTATTTAGACTTTTGGGCCCTTCATCTTTCAGAATCGAGACCTGGCCCGGCTCGCGTCATTCCAACAACTGGTGAGGAGCACCTCAGTAGTGTGGTGAGATGTAACATTGGTCCTTCTAGCTTCCATCTTCATCAATGCAATGTCTTCTGCACATTTTGTAACCATGTTGACTTTTTCTGTTGACTTTGGTATGTAAGCTATTAAGTATTAACCAACCCCCTCCCCCAAAGTGTTTAGTGCGTCTAAGTCATGCAGGTGACCACCAATATCTACTGAGAGTTATAAGCAAAACAGTGAACGAATGTTGTTTCAGAACTCGATGGCTTGTTAGGGCGTGTGACTTTCAGGGATACGACAATGATTCTGATATGCATTTCTTCGTAATTTTAATACGAAAACAATGGCACTTGCAGCGTCAGTTAACTCTTAACGGTTTGGGATTTATGGACGAAACGTAAGGTTGCGCTTTTAAGGAATGGATAAATTGCGACAACTAGAGTTTGACGGGGTGGCATAGATGTGGCGGCTAAAAGTGGTTGACAACGTCCGAAGATCAGCCAATACCATGTTAGATAGTGAATCTCCGTAGGTATATATTTTATCACTAGACAAGGTATTTAAAGAGAACATATAACATATTAGAAACGCTAAAAAATCAAAAGGGTTTAGGTAATATCTATCCTTTAATAGTATTCTAACGAGTGTGGAAACCCGCGCGATGCAACGGGATTGGCTTCAAAGGACTTACTTTGTAGCGACACTTAAACCTTAGGGACTAATTTTGCCAGGTTGCTTGATGAGTGCGTATTCACTCATCGTTTTAAGTCAAATCTGAACTGCAAAACATCTAAAAACACTCCGAAATGCATCAAAATACTGAAAATATCTCAAAATTGTGTTTTATATGTTTCAGATGCAAAATGTTTAAAATCAGATGAAAAACGAACAAAGTTTGCACAATTGGCAGTTTCAGTCCCCCGATTTTCAAAAATTGACAGAATAGTCCCTGAGCACGCATTTTAAAAAGAAAAGTCACTAAAGGTCCTTTTGAAATCATAAGTTGTCATAATTAGTCCTTTGGTGATAAATTTCAAAAGTTTGAGAAATTACAGTTTGATCCCTGGATTTTTAAAATTGTCAAATTTAATCCTTGGAATTTCAGTTTTGGCAAAAATGACCCTTGGTTTATTTGAGATTCACAAGATTGGACCTTGGATTACATTTTCAGAATTTACATGAGTGATCCCTGGAATTTCGGATTTTACACTTTTGGCCCCTAAGCTACAATTTGGATCTAAGTTTAATCCTAAGTCCATTATACCTAGCCAAGGCCCAAAACTTAAACTATCCAACCCAATCTTGACCCGGTCAAACCCATATCCCTACCCGGTCAAAGAAGTAACAACCCACCCCTGTCTTTCTTCTTCCCATCTTCCCGCCCAAAACAAGCACACACAGAACACAAGAAGAGAAAAATAATAAAAAAAATGTTTTCCTGTGCCCTTGTTCCCTCCACTTCACAATATCCAGAAGCCCTAGCTTTTACCCAGAAACATCACAACTCCCCAACCCACTATCTTATTCCACCCCCCTCCAAGTCATCAATCCAAGCTACAAAGGACTCCAAAGAACGGCTCAGATTCACTCTCATTTGGTACCTAACTATTGAAGGGTTGAGATTGACTTCAAGAAGCACAAAGGATGATTTCTGCTGGACTTATCTCACAGAAGAAACACATCAAGAGAAGAATGAAGAAGTTGAAGACCCAGTAGTTTTAGTATATATAGTAGTTATTGTAGCCATTCATTGGCACCCCTAGTTTTTATAAAAAATTCAGTTTTAGTTTCTACTTTGTAATTTTTAATTTTAATGAAAAAGCAGTTTTAAGTTTAATTCATTCTCTTTGTTGGTTGATTCTTGTTGTTAGTTACATATCTTAGTTTTCAGAAAAGAAAAGTAAAGGGGGTCAAAACTTTTAAAAGAGTGTTTGGATTAAGTTGGTTGAATGGGTCAAAGTAGTTTTTACCCACTTTGACCAATTAAGTCAAACTCACTTTAGTTTCAATAGTCAGTTTATGCAAGGTTGAGTTAGTGTGAATAAGTCCTGTTGAAATCAAGAAAAAAAAAAGTGTTTTCTGTATTTGTTCTAAACTGCACAGGACATGCAGTTAGCTGCTGTTCTTGTGTGAATTTCATGACTTAATGGATATTCAAAACTTGTGAATCTTGTTTGTCCTTAATCTTCATAAGCTCAACTTAGTTTTTGTCCAACTTATGTACATCTCTGATTTTCTTTAGCTCGATTTAAAGTGAAGTTTAAACTGTCCAACTGCAATTTCTTTGTTTTTCTCAGCAAACAGGTTCCAAGGGACCACTGTGTACAGCTTATTTATAAGCTGTACAGTGTGAAATTACCCTCCCAATCTGCTTTTTGTGAATCTCCACTTGGCTAACCATGTTTTTGCAGCTTAAACTTACCTTGGTGCTCACTGCCTAGCTCAGAAATAAGCTGCAAACAGACCCTCCTTGGCCTGCATCAGTAGCCTGCAAACCTGTCCCACAGGTCACTGTTTGATTTGCTTGTTTTAACTTATGATGTTTTATAACCTGCTTATTAGTATAAGTTGGTTAGTTTAGCTTAGTATAGTTAGAACTTGGATTTTTAGTCTTCCCTTAGTGCTTAGTTAGAGTGAGCTCAGTGATTTTTTTTAGACTAGATTAGTCTTAAGATCTCCTAGTTGCTTAACTGCCAACTGCTATCTTTTCTCTTTTTTTTGTAGCTTACTTCCCTTTTGTATCTAGTTTAGTCTTTAGAACAATTGCTTGCTTGCCCATTTGTCCTTTCCAGTTACTCATCTGCCTTATTATGCTTTTGAAAATGCAAAAGGAGTGTTTGGATTTCAGCTTTAAATGGCGTTTGTTTGTGTTCTGTCAAATCAGTAGCATATAAGCAACTTTACTGCTTATTGCCTAGTTTTTCAAAGCTTAAGTGTTTACAAAATCTCCTTGTTTTGATCTTGTAAACAAGTTTCAAGAAGAAAAAAAAAGTGTTTTTGTTTTGAAATCTGTCAAAAAGAAGATATCCAAGGAAAGAGTTGTTTTGTTTTAAGCTTCTGTTGGGATAAGCCAATTCAACCAGCTTATTGATAAGTTTGTTGAGGAAAAGTTTTTACAAAAAGTGTTTACTTTGATCTGGTTTATAAATTGCAAAAAGAAAAAGTTTAAAAAAAAAATAGTTTTCAAAAAAGGGTACCAAGGGGATTCGAACCCTGGTCCCTAAGCACACGACCTCAACACAACACATGCCAACCATCTGCCCTTGGGACTTTATCAGTTGAAGTTTGCATCATTAAGTATTTAAGTGTCAATTAGGCAGTTTAGCTCATTAGCTCTCTTTGGCTTATTTCGTGCTTATTTTCCTAAGCACCACCTAGTTTTCTTATTTTTCCTTGAACTAGCATTACCTAAAGTAGTTTTCTGTTAATTTTCAGATTTTTCTATAGTAGTTTAGTATTTTTTTATCATTTAATTAGTGTTAAATCGTTTTTAATTCATAGAAATTAATTTAAAAGTCGAAAAAATATTCCGCTTTTTCCAAAAATCATTTTTAGTCGAATAGATCGTAGGAAAATTGGTTTCACGCCCGTAGCCCTTAAATTTCAAAACTTTTACGTTTATGGCTCGGGTTGTTTTACCGTTTTTACGTTTTTGCGTTTTAGCACCCTAGGACTTAGTGTAACTTAGTTTTATCATTCCTTAGGTTTAGTGATAGTTTAATTTTAGTTTATTAGGGTTCCCTTGCCTTAATTACTTTCCCGTTAATTAATTTGTAGAATTCGTAATCAATTCCAAATCATTAAAATTCCAATTCAAGTTCTAATCACGAAACTCAACGAATCCTTCCATTCACACCTCGTTGGGACACGACCCGGGGAAATCACTTTCCCGGTATCACTTTTATCACACCCGTGAGGTTTGGCACGTTGACCTTTTTCCTAAAAGGTTAGTTTGTCGAATTTTACGGTTATTTTGATATACGTTGATATTTGTGTTTTCACACACTCACTTCACAACGAATCAAATTTTGGCGCCGCTGCCGGGGAGGTGTGTTGCGACAATATCGTGAAGTTTTTGCGATTAGTGACTTGAAGAACCTTCCTCGCGAAGTTATTGTTTTTATAAAAATACAAAAATACAAAAATATTTTTCTTTTCTTTGTATATATATGTAAAAGATTAAAAATACAAAAAGATTTTCCTTGTTGTTTTAAATAAATAGAAGACACAATCAATATAACATTCTTAACTGAGGTGTTACCATAATAAGTTCCCGAACTAAAGATATAAAACTTGCCTTTGTGTCCTTGTGATTGGTGTACCTTTTTCAAAGAAGCCATTCACCTTGGATTATTGGTTAAGTTCACTGTTGTTTTGCCTCGAATTTGTGTTAATTGATTTTGTTGTGATATCGACGTTTCAGAACCAGAAAACCCAAAAAGATTCTTCTCACCCTCATTTTTACAAACCGTCTTCATAATTCTCATTCTCATCTGAAATATCTTCATAATTCCATTTCTCTCCTTAGCTCTGAGTTTCCTTAGAGTTAATTCTAGTGCATGCGCACTCGTTCTTCTAGATCATTGAGTCCTTTGCGTGATCTAGCAGAAATTCCAAGGAGACGTTCTCGTAGACGTGCTGCCCAAATAGTCGAACCCGAGATTCGCACTATTTCAAACAACACCATGGCAGATAGGAGGGTTCAAAGCTATCTAGCTCCCCCAAGAAAAAGGTCGGTTTAGGCCCGACAGGGGAGTTCTCTCTTACCTTTTTCGTAGTTGAACTACTGAAAAACACCGTGTAGGAACTTTAACTATCAACTTCAGTTGAACAATTTGGTTGCCTACACACGTATGCCCAGAAGAGCTAGTCTGGGCGCCTTAACTAAGCATCTGTGTTCAACCTAGTTTACACAGAAGTTAAGTTTCACTAGTCTCAACTAATGCCCATTTTGTTACCGTAGAGGTATTGGGAGCCACCCACGGACCTCGTAAAGGCGGTATCATGCAAGCAGACGGTACCACAACAAACTTTATCACGCTTAGAGCCCAAGCTGATAAACCCGTCGTGCAGATGCTCTTGCAGAGGAACCTTAAAGACGATCTAGTGCGTTTCCTGAGTTACTAGATCTTCTTGCTCACGCGTACGTGATCTTAATTGAGATTCCTTTGAGTCTCGATTCCTCTCTTTACCTTAATACTTCTATAAAGTCTACTCTTACTCTTAATACTTCTGCCAAACATTTTTACTCCCACTCTTCTTAGAAAAACCCAAAAGACCAAGACTTTGCAGCTATAGTGTTGTTTTAGTTAATTGTGTTTAAGCTCCGTTTTGTTGTCACTTGAATTGGTTATTAGGTTCCACTTACCGAAGAAACTTTTTCCATGTGGTTAGTGTTCCTGTGTTTCCGTTCAAAATATAGAAATCAAGCCCTTGAATAATACCATTGTGGAGTCAATTCTTACAATATAACTAACACAGAAGATAAATAAATTTTGTTGTTCCTTTTAGAAAAACATAAAAATT